>OZ035883.1:89378272-89541265 GCA_964034835.1 Muscina levida | reverse complement strand
GTGCAATAATTGCGAATGACTTTTCGAACGAAAAAATTTTGTGGGAAAATTTAGGAAAAATTCGAAAATTTCTATTTTTTTTCGACGAAATTTAGCTTTTTGTCGTATGATTTGATATTTTTGGACGACGTAACTGTGAATGATTTTAGGTAATTATTCCGACATGACTTTCCGAATGGAAAAATAGACAAATTCTTGATGGAAAACTCGAAAAATTTTAATTTTTCGAATAGGACATGGTTGTTTTTAGGGAGAGTTATTTACTAGGCTAATGGTCCTATTAGACAATCAAACTTTGGACGACGTACGCGTCGTGGTATAATTTGTCAGAACGTCCTTAATAATCAAACGCAAAAGGAACGTGCCAAAAAAATTAGTGGAGACGTGCCCATATTGCACAGTTTCGCGCTGCACAATCACCACCTCAAATTCGACAAAATGTTACTAGAAGAAGACCAGTCGTAAATATAGACTTGAATCGGCCATGCCATGGTAACATATTCCTTTCTCTATGGAAATACATTATAATCAAAACATTTCCTGGCAAATACACACAAATATGAAGGATGCTTTCAAATCCGTCATTCGGAGCAGAAGTTGTTGATCAACCATCTTAAGCAAAGTGTAAACTGAGGTAAGGTTTTGCCCAACGTTCAAGTGTTCCCTCCAATTTTCCTCGAAATTGCTTCCACACATTCAGATTCTAGGGCAAATAGGGCTTTGTTACCACCCACCAAACGAAGATCAAAAGTTGCTTCAGATCTATTTCGTTTGTGATTCGGTAATAGAACTAGATTAACGTTGTGCAATTTTTACTTCGATAAAACACGAAATGATTGTATCTGCATTGGATACAATTATAGTGTTCAAATACTTGAATTTTTCAGAAAACCGGTTTCCGGTTTATTCGAAAAATACCCTTTTCCAACAATTCGGTTTTTGAATACATGATTTAGTAGATTTAGGATATTTTAACTTAACATATAAGTGCAATCTATATGATGTACTCACAAACTTTAAAGGCGTTTTCTGTAAAATTATCATTTTACACATACCTTAGTTTAGAATTAAGGTACCGAATTAATCACATGCATGTTAACCATATTTTTACCATTCCATATGAATATCGAAGGCGTGCTACTCATTTCGAGGTAAGATCCCAATCTATTTTAAGATGAGATCCCAATTGTATCCTTTTTGCGATCGAACATTTTTGTTAGGAGATAACTGCATTTAAAGTTGTTCATATGAGTATCGACGGCTTCACAGCTATTGCAGGGTGAGAATGTGGAATCACACGATATTGTTCTCAAGTGTCGGGAGACTCATCGGTCATATGATACACTGCAATGCCCGTTGATGTTCTGCGTGGAGAGGGTGAATATCACCACAATTCAAAGATGGTCAATACAACGACAGGTTTGTTTACATGTCATCAGGAAAAGAAACGAATAAAAAGGTTAGCTCAAATAATTTCTATGCGTATCGATCGCAAATTACGTTAGCTGTTGCACCATCTGCTGCCACTTTGTTGAAAGGCGGTCGAACTGCACACTCCGCTTTGAAGTTGCCGATGAAACTTCTCACAGTTGACAACCCATTGGGCACAATATCCAGAAGTTCGGCGACAGCTAAATTGTTGCAAGAATGCAAAATCATCATTTGGGATGAATGCACGATAGCGCATCAACCAGCTTTGGAGGCAGTTGACCGAAAGATGAAGGCTTTATGAGGTGATTCGAAACGATTTGGTGGGGCTATAATATTTCTGTCGGATGATTTTCGTCAAACGCTTCCCACCATCCCAAAATCTACTGCTGCTGATGAAATTTATGTCTTTGTGGCGGAATGACAAGGAGTTGAAATTAACTACGAACATGATAATCACATTGCAAAACGACCCATCGGCTACTGCATTTTCAAAACATCTACTGGCGCTTTGTAATGGCCAAATTCCTGTTGATGTTTCAAATGGATTGATGACGTTCCCGTCAAATTTTGCAAAGGAGAGGAAGTCCTTATCCCTCAAATTTATATTATTCCAACCGATTTCCCTTCCAATTCTAGCGAATTCAATTCCCCATTTGATTGACTTTTGCGATGACAATTAATATATCGCAAGGCCAATCATTGGAAGTTTGTGGGATCAACCTCGAATTTCTCAGTTTTTCGCGTGTTGGCAAAATGTCTTCATTGTTTGTTTTAGCGCCGGAAAACAAATCGAAAAACATTGTTTATCAGACCGCCCTTTACTGATTTCGATTAAATTCAAATAAGTCACATTAACTATATGTGTTTTAATATTACTCTGAAGCTTATATGAAGGCGTTAACTTGGAGCGAGACGAAGTACGCCGAGTCAGAAGTTGTATGGCAGAACAACGTTTGCCGGGTCAGCTAGTTTTATTAAATAATAATAATTTATATCACATAAAATAGTAAAAAACCATGACAAGGCATACCAACGAACAAGAAATATGTTATAAATAGGCCAAAGTCAAATTGTTTTAAAACTCACGAAGTCAGGATTTCATAAGTAGGTATCTGAAATAATGGCTTTGTTTTTTTGGTATCCTTTACAGGAGACCGGTATAAGATACCAACAAAACGCTTCGCCGTTAACAAAAACAAATTACTTGGCAGCATAGAAATTTATGACAATTAATTTCTTGTTTACCTTTCACCCATTCGTAAATATTACATTAATTGTAGTTTTGAATTTTTTTGATATTTTCGAAAAATTTTGTAATGTTAATATAAAAATGATTCAAATGACCCTTCATAGGAACAAATGTTTCGCAGCACCTTAAGCCACAAATTAAAACTTTTTTTATAGGGGTTGCATAACAAAATTGCTGTAAAATAACATTTCATTGAAAAAATAGCATTCAAAGCAAATTACTTTATTTGACGTTCTCTTTTCTTTTTTGTTTACGCCTGCAATATTAAATTTGGTCACATTTTTATTTTTACTACTATTTTAAACAACTTATCCCCGTTTAGCTTAGCATGTAATTTTATCCCCGTTAGCGTATAAAGGATAACATTTGTATGGCTAAGCGCGTATAAGTTACCAACAAAACGCAACCAATGTTCCCTGTAGGAAGTGTAAGTAACTTCAACGTTTTGTTGGTATCTTATACCGGTCTCCTGTATAGGATACCAAAAAAACAAGGCCAATATTCCTTAATTTCCCAAATAAAACAATGGCAAGTGACCCGTATTTGAACCCCCAGGCCCCGGCTCCAAATTTGGCCTACCATTCCGATGTTTGGAGAGCAAGACGAAGGAAATGGTATAGTTTTGACGTTGTTTGGGCTTCTGTCCCGGATTCTGGACTTTCGCCAAAGGCAAAAATTCAAGAATTCTTAAATTTCTAATTTTGCAATACCTCATTTTGTTTGTTGAGACGTTAGCTTTACGCAGAAGGTTTCAAAAATATATCTCTAGTTTTCGATTTTTGCTCATTCAAAAACTAAAAAAATGCCGGTGCCTAAAATCTTCATGCTTCTCAGCGGGAGCTAGTAATTGATTTTAGACACAAAGTTTATTAATGCAATTTTCTTAGAATTCATCCGATTCCGATTCTGGTATACGATTACCACGCATATTCGACCCGACAGTGTCGTTCGTGAGCGTAGACCAGTGGTCATCGTTCATATAGCCCATGTTACGAAATTGTTTGGGAATCTGTTTACTCTCTTCGTGAATATATCATCCAGGGCTGCTGACTGTAACACTTTAACTACTCCAAGGCAATTCGTATGGACTTTTGTATCAATTGTTTTCTTTGTGCTAACAATAACAATAATGGGTGTTCAATCAAAATTTTATTCTGTAACTTCCCAGCAGTCCGCTAGTCTTTACAATGTTGTCAATAGCATTTATAGAGTTAACAAACTAATAAAGTGATTATCTTCGGCTAGGCCGAAACTCAGATACCTTCACCATTTGCAAAAAATGGTGATAAAACTGGTTATTTGCACTACAACTATATTTTATTGAACTTAATACAACAAAACAGGGGAGTTCTTGAGAGGTGGACGTTACTTTTAGCTTCACACATCCATTTTTTCTCAATAATTTTTTTTCTGAAATGTATTGCTTATAGAACAGACGCTTACATACCAAATTTCAGATCGATAGCTATAATACTGCGGCAGTAGTAGCGGAGACAGTCGGACGGACATGTTTTAATCAACTCAGAATCAACGTCCCTTCTCGGCGTTAGAAATATAGGAAAAACTAAGTATACCCATGGTCCGTGAGTGCACGTGGTGTATGGTATAAATATAATAATAATTTGTGTCGGATATGAAGGGAGATGATTTGAAAATATTCTGTGTTCAGTGTAACGTCTCCATGCATTAGATGGCCAAAAATAGTAGTTGTTGAGGATCACATTTCTTATTAAATTAGGAAGTTTGTACAGTTTCATAAGTATCAGTTGAGAATTATATCGCAGTGTTTTTTTTTTCAAATATCATTTGAATGGAATTTCGTTGCTGACATTAATTCACCATAAACTACAGGGACATGCAGACGGACACCCCCAAAAAGGGGGAGTTTGTATGGAAGGTGGGATAAATATTCGTCCGATATTGCTCATCTTAAAATGTAAGCTCATATTATAGGATACAAGATTGCATATCAAATTTCAGGGGGGTTTGTATAGGATTAGTTTTTTACCGACCTTGCTCATCTTAGAATGTATCCTCCGCTAAGAGGATAGAATCTGGCGTAAAAATTATAGTTTTCTCGAAAAGTTGAAATATTTTGAAGATAATGTTCATATTAAACCAGTACAGAAATTTCAGTCAGGTAAACTGACTGATAAATACCATCACCTAATATAATATATTGTTTAAGTCTTGAGTTATTAAAATTAATAGATTTTTAATTTAAATAAAATTAGGGGCAGCACAATGTGTCTGACTTTTTTCCAATGAACGCTTACCTTGAAAAAATTTGTCTGAATTCAGTGTACATAGAAAAATGATATGTGTGTAAAAGGGAAACTATCGGTTTTTTATATGGGAGGTACCAGAAGAGGGTGTGACAAATAGTTGGGGTTGCGAGGTTTTGCCTCCTATTACAAGAAAAATTAACTGACCAATTTTCATTACTTCCTATGTGTCCGTTTGGACGTTATGGGAGAAATATAAATTTTTAAAAAATAGGTCATATTGCATAGGTTGTACCAGAAGGGGTCAACCGATATATTCCAAATTCTTATATAATTCAAATGTTCATAACCGTACAACTTACACAAAATTTTAATGAATTCTGTGTACTTACAAAAAAGATATGTATGTAAGACTCCCATATGTCATTTATATGGGAGGTAACAGAATAGTCGGGTTTTCTGTGGTTTTGCTTCCTATCACAATATAAACTAATCGACCAATTTTCATTACCCTCCAAGTGTCCGTTTGGTAGTTATGGAAGAAATATTAATTTTCCAAAAGTAGGTCATTTTGTATGGGAGGTACAAGAAGGCGTGAACCCATATAGTCCTTATTTATTCCTGAATCCAATTTTCATTAGCGAAAATCATACGGAAAATTAGAGTGAATTCAGTTTACTTACAAAAAAGATGTGTACAAAAACTATGAGGGTTAATTCGGTCATTTGTATGGGAGGTACCAGAAGGGGTGTGGCATAGGTTTCGGTTTTCTTAGGGTTTGTCTACTTTTGCAAGATAAATAAATTGAACAAATTCAAATATCCTCCATTTGTCCGTTTGGAAGTTATCATAGAAATATTAATTTTCCAAAAATAGGTAATTATGTATGGGAGGTACCAGAACAGGTAAGCCAATCAGCCCGTTTACAATCCCATTAGTTCGTTTTGAAAAATATTAATACTGGTAAATTTTCATACCGATCCGTTAAGGTTTACTTGAGTTATCATGCTGACCAGCCATCCAGCCAGCCAGACAGACGGACATAGCTCAATCGCCATAAAAAGACCTGAAACGAATTAGGTCTTAAGATACTTGGGGTCTAACTCGCCTCCTTTAAAGCGTTACATATTTTTCGTATCAAATGATATATACCCTCATCCCTAAGGGTGATGGTATAAAAATGTAGATTAATGAAACTTTCCTTAAAATGTTGTATTAAAAATTATGACTAACACAATTTCCCACAGCAACTTTAAGTATTTTTGAAAATTTGTGAAATTAAGCGAAATTTCTTATGTGACCAATATATTCTTTTTTATAAAATAAAGAAGACATGTTGGGGTTTTATAAACAACTTACTTCACATTTAAAATACTTTTTCCTTTTATGCTACCTCAATCTAAATGTGCTTTGCGGACACACGCATTCTTCTATGGATAATACAGCGCGACAAACAAAACTATACCTGGAAGATTATACTATTTTTCAGGTAGGTGCTGCTGAGCACAACAAAAATCTGTTTTTCAAATTTCCAAAAACCCTCAAAATCTTGAATGAATGATGAAATTTAAGGAACATGCGCAAAAAATACTAAACACCTCAACAGCTCTCAAACAGTCAATTATCTTTAAAACTAATGGGAAATGTCGTTACATTGATAGTTTACACCTAAACGAAAAAACGGTTTAAAGCATTTTTTCTTAATTGGCTCACGGAAATTGGCCACGGCTAAAATGTCTCAAAATCAAAAATTTTAAAATAATATTATATTTATGAAATTAAAATTGACTTGGTTCATTCTTCTTGAAAAACTTGACGCACTTCATTTATAATATATATTTTGCGCCGGGCCATAGAATGTAGTCATTTCGTGATATCGACCCACGTATCAATTTTTTTCAGACACGGTGTGCTGCCCTTGATTGTACCTCCTATGTTAACGTGACTGTAATTTCTGTACTGATTAGAATATAAAATTTTTTTCGCACTTATTTAATATAATAATTATAACTGGAAAATTCCCACACAGATGCCAAAGTGATAACCAGGGCAACCGGAAATATGCCCTAAAAATCGTGTTTTAGGCGCATAAAATATGACCTGAAAAAATGCAAAATATGACCTTAAAATCAAAAAAAACATGCCCTAAGAAATTAAAGTCATACAATTTTTTTCAAATGAATTAGAAATATTTTTATTTATAGTAAAAAAAAACAGCTTAAAAATTAATAAAAAAAACAATATTATTTTTATTTTAAATTCAGACTTTGTAAGTATTTTCTGAAAATTTACATACACAAATGTTGAGTAAGTAAAATAAAATAGAAATAAATATTTAAGTATTATTATTTAAGGAACATTAAAAAAAATATCTCATGAATTTATTTAACATTAAAGTAACAAAAATCTTAAACCATGTTTCCTAAGTATCACGGTGTTTTTGTATGTTGAGCATCTTATTTGAGATTGTTGTTGCAATAAACTACAAAATAATGAGATAAATTATCGAACAAAAATTTTTTTCTATTATAACGTAAAATGTTTTTGTACATTGAGAAAGATCTTTCGACATCCACAGATGTAATTGGAGCGAATTTAAGCGACAGTATTTCCTTCTTTTACTTTTAAATTTATTTTGGAATCCGATAAATAATCTATCAATTTAAAAGTGTCTTCATCGCCTGAACTTGTTTAATAAGAGTGAGACCTGATGTTTGCAAATTTTTAATATGTTTTGCAATAAAACCGTAATTTGAAGCAATATAAATCAAGTCAGATCTAGTTTGGGGGTCTATCAAGACATCCTTTGCAGTTTTAATGGATTGTGCATCCACATCGTTTAAAATGTCGTCATAATTGTTGGCATAGTAGTTAACTGTTTCAAGCCATGTTACCCATCGTGTTGTTATAGCTTCTGGAGGTAATGGAAGCTCTGGAAACACTTGTTTAAAAAGTTCCTTTCTACATGGAGCTTTTAAAAATACCTTCTTCACATTAGCAATAGTTTTATTTACGTTTTCATATAAATTCCTAATACATTCACACAATCGATGGACACCATGAGCCAAATGCCACTATAGCTTTTGCAGCCTTTACCATGTATGGAGCTGCATCCGTCTCAAAAAGCAAAACATTGTTCTTATTGAAGTTGACGTCCAGATTTTTGATGGCGTCGTCCCACAGTCGAGCAATTGTTGAGTAATTAGCCCTTTCCAAGGCTGATGTATGTAGTAAAAATTTCTCACTTGCAATTTCCTTAATATACCTGCTAAAATTTTTGCCACATTTCTGCCTGTTGCATCTATAGTTTCATCGATTGAGATCCATATAAATTGATTTTTTAGTTTTGCTCGTACATTGTTCATGTAGTCGATGTATACATTTTTTAAATGTTTAGTTCGAAGAACTGTTTCGGATGGACTTGGTAGTCAGTGTAATCCTCAAAAAGTGTTCTTATATTTTTATTTCTCATTTTGTAAAGTGGAATGTCAGCAGACACAAAAGCTCAGCACAGTTTTTCTTAAAAATCATGTTCTTTTGAAAGTCTACCGGAAAATTCTGGCAAAAATAATTGTGTGGTCTGCTTATTTTCACTTCTATGACTTAGTTGAATATGTTTGCCGCTTTCCACACGTTGCTTCACTTGAATTTGCGATCTGCTGCAATAACTTTGCTACAGATTTTAGAATAGAGGAACCAACCATCAGCTCGTAAGTCATTAAACTTTTCTCAACCGCCTTTAATTTTGCTGCTTTTGTCGGATAAGCTTTAGGCATTAGTCCATGGTCGAAATCGGTGGTGGTTGAAAAGCACCTCTTTTTTATGTTTTGTCTACGTTTAACATTTCACATTTGTGTTAAACATGTAGTAGATTTTTCTGTTACCTTTTTAAAGACCAAAGTTGAAAAGACACTTGTTTTTACGAACAAAAAAATAATATGAAAAACATAAAATATGCTTAAAAAGGGATATTTTTGAAAAAATATGGCCTAAAAAAATAAATTATGCTTTATAAAAGGAGGTTTTTTTAAAATTATGCTCCTAAAACCAAAATTTGCCGAAATATGACTTTATGGGTAAAATATGCCAGAATATGCTCTAACAAATAGGTCTCAAAACACTTGTAGGACCATGAAACATGTAAATACATTACCCATTTGTTAATATCTCGTTGTAAAAAAAACATGCTGGAGCATATTTTCGGTTGCCTGGTGATAACATTCCCTACAAACATATTTTTTAAAAGTTATGAAAATTCTTCTGCATTATTTTGTTATACTTATACAGTGGATAAAACAACAACACATCCCTTCTTTTTGAAAACCACACAGAAAGCGTACAACTGGCAACTCTAGTTGTTAACAGTAAGATAGTGGTGCACATTACATCTTGACAACTTTTTATACGCACAAGTATCTTTTAGTATGAACGAAACGTAGTTGTGTGGCAGTTGAGAATATACATAATTCTGTCCCATGGTACATTCGAATGGATGCCTGCAGCTTCTTCTTTTTAGTTGCATTGGAAGAGCTGGTTTCTCTCTTGTTCAAATCGTTGCACGCGTTTACGAATAATTTTCCAATAAGCTGATGCATCTCATAAAAAATTTGCAAAATAATTAAAAAATTCATATCTTGGAAACTAATCAGAGGAAAAATTTTTAAACCTCATATTCGTGTTAAGTTAGGAGGCCGAAATCTATAGAAAAAAATATTTACAACTCTGCAGCTGACAAAAAATAAAGATTTGTAAACTGGTGTAATTGTACGGTAGCTTTCCCAAAATATTTGATCACAAAAATATCAAATTGTAACAAGATAAAACAGTAACACTTAACAAACTCAGATGATTTGTTGATAGTTTTGGCAATTTATTGGTACATATTCATTTCTTTGCAATTTAGGTTATTAAAAACAAAAATGATAACTAATTAATGCATACATTGCATAAATCAAAAATAAGTAGAAAATCATTCCTATTCTCTCTTTCTCTGCTACACCTGGCTATTGTAAAAAATTGAGCCGATTTCCTCCATGTTTTAAAAAATAACATATTTTTTGCACAATTTTTTTTTAGATAAAATAGTGTATAATATAATAAGCTATTTTAGGAGTAAAAGTTTTGATAAATTGTATTTATTTCTACAGACTAAAATTAAGTATGATGCTTATACATTACAATGTTATACAAAAAAAATATTTTTCATTTTTCTGAGTGTCTGAGTTGTGATTCCTATGGTTATTAATCTCATGAATTTAAATATGTTTTCAGATTTTGTTCATCAGGCACAGTTTTTTAGTTATGTAGTTTCAGCATTCTTCATATTGCATTAAAATACATCTATATATATAAAAATGGTGGCAAAAATGTATAGTAATTCTTCAATTGAGAACGGCTGGACCGATTTTGCTGAAATTGTTTTTCAGTTGTTCGTAATTGCCAGGAGAAGGTTTATATGAGAGAAAATTATGGGAAAAATCCTCCGGAAAAGCCAGGAAATTGGAATAACCGAAAATTGCTTCTTTGTGTGCAATAATTGCGAATGACTTTTCGAACGAAAAATTTTGTGGGAAAATTTAGGAAAAATTCGAAAATTTCTATTTTTTTTCGACGAAATTTAGCTTTTTGTCGTATGATTTGATATTTTTGGACGACGTAACTGTGAATGATTTTAGGTAATTATTCCGACATGACTTTCCGAATGGAAAAATAGACAAATTCTTGATGGAAAACTCGAAAAATTTTAATTTTTCGAATAGGACATGGTTGTTTTTAGGGAGAGTTATTTACTAGGCTAATGGTCCTATTAGACAATCAAACTTTGGACGACGTACGCGTCGTGGTATAATTTGTCAGAACGTCCTTAATAATCAAACGCAAAAGGAACGTGCCAAAAAAATTAGTGGAGACGTGCCCATATTGCACAGTTTCGCGCTGCACAATCACCACCTCAAATTCGACAAAATGTTACTAGAAGAAGACCAGTCGTAAATATAGACTTGAATCGGCCATGCCATGGTAACATATTCCTTTCTCTATGGAAATACATTATAATCAAAACATTTCCTGGCAAATACACACAAATATGAAGGATGCTTTCAAATGCCGTCATTCGGAGCAGAAGTTGTTGATCAACCATCTTAAGCAAAGTGTAAACTGAGGTAAGGTTTTGCCCAACGTTCAAGTGTTCCCTCCAATTTTCCTCGAAATTGCTTCCACACATTCAGATTCTAGGGCAAATAGGGCTTTGTTACCACCACCAAACGAAGATCAAAAGTTGCTTCAGATCTATTTCGTTTGTGATTCGGTAATAGAACTAGATTAACGTTGTGCAATTTTTACTTCGATAAAACACGAAATGATTGTATCTGCATTGGATACAATTATAGTGTTCAAATACTTGAATTTTTCAGAAAACCGGTTTCCGGTTTATTCGAAAAATACCCTTTTCCAACAATTCGGTTTTTGAATACATGATTTAGTAGATTTAGGATATTTTAACTTAACATATAAGTGCAATCTATATGATGTACTCACAAACTTTAAAGGCGTTTTCTGTAAAATTATCATTTTACACATACCTTAGTTTAGAATTAAGGTACCGAATTAATCACATGCATGTTAACCATATTTTTACCATTCCATATGAATATCGAAGGCGTGCTACTCATTTCGAGGTAAGATCCCAATCTATTTTAAGATGAGATCCCAATTGTATCCTTTTTGCGATCGAACATTTTTGTTAGGAGATAACTGCATTTAAAGTTGTTCATATGAGTATCGACGGCTTCACAGCTATTGCAGGGTGAGAATGTGGAATCACACGATATTGTTCTCAAGTGTCGGGAGACTCATCGGTCATATGATACACTGCAATGCCCGTTGATGTTCTGCGTGGAGAGGGTGAATATCACCACAATTCAAAGATGGTCAATACAACGACAGGTTTGTTTACATGTCATCAGGAAAAGAAACGAATAAAAAGGTTAGCTCAAATAATTTCTATGCGTATCGATCGCAAATTACGTTAGCTGTTGCACCATCTGCTGCCACTTTGTTGAAAGGCGGTCGAACTGCACACTCCGCTTTGAAGTTGCCGATGAAACTTCTCACAGTTGACAACCCATTGGGCACAATATCCAGAAGTTCGGCGACAGCTAAATTGTTGCAAGAATGCAAAATCATCATTTGGGATGAATGCACGATAGCGCATCAACCAGCTTTGGAGGCAGTTGACCGAAAGATGAAGGCTTTATGAGGTGATTCGAAACGATTTGGTGGGGCTATAATATTTCTGTCGGATGATTTTCGTCAAACGCTTCCCACCATCCCAAAATCTACTGCTGCTGATGAAATTTATGTCTTTGTGGCGGAATGACAAGGAGTTGAAATTAACTACGAACATGATAATCACATTGCAAAACGACCCATCGGCTACTGCATTTTCAAAACATCTACTGGCGCTTTGTAATGGCCAAATTCCTGTTGATGTTTCAAATGGATTGATGACGTTCCCGTCAAATTTTGCAAAGGAGAGGAAGTCCTTATCCCTCAAATTTATATTATTCCAACCGATTTCCCTTCCAATTCTAGCGAATTCAATTCCCCATTTGATTGACTTTTGCCATTACAATTAATATATCGCAAGGCCAATCATTGGAAGTTTGTGGGATCAACCTCGAATTTCTCAGTTTTTCGCGTGTTGGCAAAATGTCTTCATTGTTTGTTTTAGCGCCGGAAAACAAATCGAAAAACATTGTTTATCAGACCGCCCTTTACTGATTTCGATTAAATTCAAATAAGTCACATTAACTATATGTGTTTTAATATTACTCTGAAGCTTATATGAAGGCGTTAACTTGGAGCGAGACGAAGTACGCCGAGTCAGAAGTTGTATGGCAGAACAACGTTTGCCGGGTCAGCTAGTTTTATTAAATAATAATAATTTATATCACATAAAATAGTAAAAAACCATGACAAGGCATACCAACGAACAAGAAATATGTTATAAATAGGCCAAAGTCAAATTGTTTTAAAACTCACGAAGTCAGGATTTCATAAGTAGGTATCTGAAATAATGGCTTTGTTTTTTTGGTATCCTTTACAGGAGACCGGTATAAGATACCAACAAAACGCTTCGCCGTTAACAAAAACAAATTACTTGGCAGCATAGAAATTTATGACAATTAATTTCTTGTTTACCTTTCACCCATTCGTAAATATTACATTAATTGTAGTTTTGAATTTTTTTGATATTTTCGAAAAATTTTGTAATGTTAATATAAAAATGATTCAAATGACCCTTCATAGGAACAAATGTTTCGCAGCACCTTAAGCCACAAATTAAAACTTTTTTTATAGGGGTTGCATAACAAAATTGCTGTAAAATAACATTTCATTGAAAAAATAGCATTCAAAGCAAATTACTTTATTTGACGTTCTCTTTTCTTTTTTGTTTACGCCTGCAATATTAAATTTGGTCACATTTTTATTTTTACTACTATTTTAAACAACTTATCCCCGTTTAGCTTAGCATGTAATTTTATCCCCGTTAGCGTATAAAGGATAACATTTGTATGGCTAAGCGCGTATAAGTTACCAACAAAACGCAACCAATGTTCCCTGTAGGAAGTGTAAGTAACTTCAACGTTTTGTTGGTATCTTATACCGGTCTCCTGTATAGGATACCAAAAAAACAAGGCCAATATTCCTTAATTTCCCAAATAAAACAATGGCAAGTGACCCGTATTTGAACCCCCAGGCCCCGGCTCCAAATTTGGCCTACCATTCCGATGTTTGGAGAGCAAGACGAAGGAAATGGTATAGTTTTGACGTTGTTTGGGCTTCTGTCCCGGATTCTGGACTTTCGCCAAAGGCAAAAATTCAAGAATTCTTAAATTTCTAATTTTGCAATACCTCATTTTGTTTGTTGAGACGTTAGCTTTACGCAGAAGGTTTCAAAAATATATCTCTAGTTTTCGATTTTTGCTCATTCAAAAACTAAAAAAATGCCGGTGCCTAAAATCTTCATGCTTCTCAGCGGGAGCTAGTAATTGATTTTAGACACAAAGTTTATTAATGCAATTTTCTTAGAATTCATCCGATTCCGATTCTGGTATACGATTACCACGCATATTCGACCCGACAGTGTCGTTCGTGAGCGTAGACCAGTGGTCATCGTTCATATAGCCCATGTTACGAAATTGTTTGGGAATCTGTTTACTCTCTTCGTGAATATATCATCCAGGGCTGCTGACTGTAACACTTTAACTACTCCAAGGCAATTCGTATGGACTTTTGTATCAATTGTTTTCTTTGTGCTAACAATAACAATAATGGGTGTTCAATCAAAATTTTATTCTGTAACTTCCCAGCAGTCCGCTAGTCTTTACAATGTTGTCAATAGCATTTATAGAGTTAACAAACTAATAAAGTGATTATCTTCGGCTAGGCCGAAACTCAGATACCTTCACCATTTGCAAAAAATGGTGATAAAACTGGTTATTTGCACTACAACTATATTTTATTGAACTTAATACAACAAAACAGGGGAGTTCTTGAGAGGTGGACGTTACTTTTAGCTTCACACATCCATTTTTTCTCAATAATTTTTTTTCTGAAATGTATTGCTTATAGAACAGACGCTTACATACCAAATTTCAGATCGATAGCTATAATACTGCGGCAGTAGTAGCGGAGACAGTCGGACGGACATGTTTTAATCAACTCAGAATCAACGTCCCTTCTCGGCGTTAGAAATATAGGAAAAACTAAGTATACCCATGGTCCGTGAGTGCACGTGGTGTATGGTATAAATATAATAATAATTTGTGTCGGATATGAAGGGAGATGATTTGAAAATATTCTGTGTTCAGTGTAACGTCTCCATGCATTAGATGGACAAAAATAGTAGTTGTTGAGGATCACATTTCTTATTAAATTAGGAAGTTTGTACAGTTTCATAAGTATCAGTTGAGAATTATATCGCAGTGTTTTTTTTTTCAAATATCATTTGAATGGAATTTCGTTGCTGACATTAATTCACCATAAACTACAGGGACATGCAGACGGACACCCCCAAAAAGGGGGAGTTTGTATGGAAGGTGGGATAAATATTCGTCCGATATTGCTCATCTTAAAATGTAAGCTCATATTATAGGATACAAGATTGCATATCAAATTTCAGGGGGGTTTGTATAGGATTAGTTTTTTACCGACCTTGCTCATCTTAGAATGTATCCTCCGCTAAGAGGATAGAATCTGGCGTAAAAATTATAGTTTTCTCGAAAAGTTGAAATATTTTGAAGATAATGTTCATATTAAACCAGTACAGAAATTTCAGTCAGGTAAACTGACTGATAAATACCATCACCTAATATAATATATTGTTTAAGTCTTGAGTTATTAAAATTAATAGATTTTTAATTTAAATAAAATTAGGGGCAGCACAATGTGTCTGACTTTTTTCCAATGAACGCTTACCTTGAAAAAATTTGTCTGAATTCAGTGTACATAGAAAAATGATATGTGTGTAAAAGGGAAACTATCGGTTTTTTATATGGGAGGTACCAGAAGAGGGTGTGACAAATAGTTGGGGTTGCGAGGTTTTGCCTCCTATTACAAGAAAAATTAACTGACCAATTTTCATTACTTCCTATGTGTCCGTTTGGACGTTATGGGAGAAATATAAATTTTTAAAAAATAGGTCATATTGCATAGGTTGTACCAGAAGGGGTCAACCGATATATTCCAAATTCTTATATAATTCAAATGTTCATAACCGTACAACTTACACAAAATTTTAATGAATTCTGTGTACTTACAAAAAAGATATGTATGTAAGACTCCCATATGTCATTTATATGGGAGGTAACAGAATAGTCGGGTTTTCTGTGGTTTTGCTTCCTATCACAATATAAACTAATCGACCAATTTTCATTACCCTCCAAGTGTCCGTTTGGTAGTTATGGAAGAAATATTAATTTTCCAAAAGTAGGTCATTTTGTATGGGAGGTACAAGAAGGCGTGAACCCATATAGTCCTTATTTATTCCTGAATCCAATTTTCATTAGCGAAAATCATACGGAAAATTAGAGTGAATTCAGTTTACTTACAAAAAAGATGTGTACAAAAACTATGAGGGTTAATTCGGTCATTTGTATGGGAGGTACCAGAAGGGGTGTGGCATAGGTTTCGGTTTTCTTAGGGTTTGTCTACTTTTGCAAGATAAATAAATTGAACAAATTCAAATATCCTCCATTTGTCCGTTTGGAAGTTATCATAGAAATATTAATTTTCCAAAAATAGGTAATTATGTATGGGAGGTACCAGAACAGGTAAGCCAATCAGCCCGTTTACAATCCCATTAGTTCGTTTTGAAAAATATTAATACTGGTAAATTTTCATACCGATCCGTTAAGGTTTACTTGAGTTATCATGCTGACCAGCCATCCAGCCAGCCAGACAGACGGACATAGCTCAATCGCCATAAAAAGACCTGAAACGAATTAGGTCTTAAGATACTTGGGGTCTAACTCGCCTCCTTTAAAGCGTTACATATTTTTCGTATCAAATGATATATACCCTCATCCCTAAGGGTGATGGTATAAAAATGTAGATTAATGAAACTTTCCTTAAAATGTTGTATTAAAAATTATGACTAACACAATTTCCCACAGCAACTTTAAGTATTTTTGAAAATTTGTGAAATTAAGCGAAATTTCTTATGTGACCAATATATTCTTTTTTATAAAATAAAGAAGACATGTTGGGGTTTTATAAACAACTTACTTCACATTTAAAATACTTTTTCCTTTTATGCTACCTCAATCTAAATGTGCTTTGCGGACACACGCATTCTTCTATGGATAATACAGCGCGACAAACAAAACTATACCTGGAAGATTATACTATTTTTCAGGTAGGTGCTGCTGAGCACAACAAAAATCTGTTTTTCAAATTTCCAAAAACCCTCAAAATCTTGAATGAATGATGAAATTTAAGGAACATGCGCAAAAAATACTAAACACCTCAACAGCTCTCAAACAGTCAATTATCTTTAAAACTAATGGGAAATGTCGTTACATTGATAGTTTACACCTAAACGAAAAAACGGTTTAAAGCATTTTTTCTTAATTGGCTCACGGAAATTGGCCACGGCTAAAATGTCTCAAAATCAAAAATTTTAAAATAATATTATATTTATGAAATTAAAATTGACTTGGTTCATTCTTCTTGAAAAACTTGACGCACTTCATTTATAATATATATTTTGCGCCGGGCCATAGAATGTAGTCATTTCGTGATATCGACCCACGTATCAATTTTTTTCAGACACGGTGTGCTGCCCTTGATTGTACCTCCTATGTTAACGTGACTGTAATTTCTGTACTGATTAGAATATAAAATTTTTTTCGCACTTATTTAATATAATAATTATAACTGGAAAATTCCCACACAGATGCCAAAGTGATAACCAGGGCAACCGGAAATATGCCCTAAAAATCGTGTTTTAGGCGCATAAAATATGACCTGAAAAAATGCAAAATATGACCTTAAAATCAAAAAAAACATGCCCTAAGAAATTAAAGTCATACAATTTTTTTCAAATGAATTAGAAATATTTTTATTTATAGTAAAAAAAAACAGCTTAAAAATTAATAAAAAAAACAATATTATTTTTATTTTAAATTCAGACTTTGTAAGTATTTTCTGAAAATTTACATACACAAATGTTGAGTAAGTAAAATAAAATAGAAATAAATATTTAAGTATTATTATTTAAGGAACATTAAAAAAAATATCTCATGAATTTATTTAACATTAAAGTAACAAAAATCTTAAACCATGTTTCCTAAGTATCACGGTGTTTTTGTATGTTGAGCATCTTATTTGAGATTGTTGTTGCAATAAACTACAAAATAATGAGATAAATTATCGAACAAAAATTTTTTTCTATTATAACGTAAAATGTTTTTGTACATTGAGAAAGATCTTTCGACATCCACAGATGTAATTGGAGCGAATTTAAGCGACAGTATTTCCTTCTTTTACTTTTAAATTTATTTTGGAATCCGATAAATAATCTATCAATTTAAAAGTGTCTTCATCGCCTGAACTTGTTTAATAAGAGTGAGACCTGATGTTTGCAAATTTTTAATATGTTTTGCAATAAAACCGTAATTTGAAGCAATATAAATCAAGTCAGATCTAGTTTGGGGGTCTATCAAGACATCCTTTGCAGTTTTAATGGATTGTGCATCCACATCGTTTAAAATGTCGTCATAATTGTTGGCATAGTAGTTAACTGTTTCAAGCCATGTTACCCATCGTGTTGTTATAGCTTCTGGAGGTAATGGAAGCTCTGGAAACACTTGTTTAAAAAGTTCCTTTCTACATGGAGCTTTTAAAAATACCTTCTTCACATTAGCAATAGTTTTATTTACGTTTTCATATAAATTCCTAATACATTCACACAATCGATGGACACCATGAGCCAAATGCCACTATAGCTTTTGCAGCCTTTACCATGTATGGAGCTGCATCCGTCTCAAAAAGCAAAACATTGTTCTTATTGAAGTTGACGTCCAGATTTTTGATGGCGTCGTCCCACAGTCGAGCAATTGTTGAGTAATTAGCCCTTTCCAAGGCTGATGTATGTAGTAAAAATTTCTCACTTGCAATTTCCTTAATATACCTGCTAAAATTTTTGCCACATTTCTGCCTGTTGCATCTATAGTTTCATCGATTGAGATCCATATAAATTGATTTTTTAGTTTTGCTCGTACATTGTTCATGTAGTCGATGTATACATTTTTTAAATGTTTAGTTCGAAGAACTGTTTCGGATGGACTTGGTAGTCAGTGTAATCCTCAAAAAGTGTTCTTATATTTTTATTTCTCATTTTGTAAAGTGGAATGTCAGCAGACACAAAAGCTCAGCACAGTTTTTCTTAAAAATCATGTTCTTTTGAAAGTCTACCGGAAAATTCTGGCAAAAATAATTGTGTGGTCTGCTTATTTTCACTTCTATGACTTAGTTGAATATGTTTGCCGCTTTCCACACGTTGCTTCACTTGAATTTGCGATCTGCTGCAATAACTTTGCTACAGATTTTAGAATAGAGGAATCCACCATCAGCTCGTAAGTCATTAAACTTTTCTCAACCGCCTTTAATTTTGCTGCTTTTGTCGGATAAGCTTTAGGCATTAGTCCATGGTCGAAATCGGTGGTGGTTGAAAAGCACCTCTTTTTTATGTTTTGTCTACGTTTAACATTTCACATTTGTGTTAAACATGTAGTAGATTTTTCTGTTACCTTTTTAAAGACCAAAGTTGAAAAGACACTTGTTTTTACGAACAAAAAAATAATATGAAAAACATAAAATATGCTTAAAAAGGGATATTTTTGAAAAAATATGGCCTAAAAAAATAAATTATGCTTTATAAAAGGAGGTTTTTTTAAAATTATGCTCCTAAAACCAAAATTTGCCGAAATATGACTTTATGGGTAAAATATGCCAGAATATGCTCTAACAAATAGGTCTCAAAACACTTGTAGGACCATGAAACATGTAAATACATTACCCATTTGTTAATATCTCGTTGTAAAAAAAACATGCTGGAGCATATTTTCGGTTGCCTGGTGATAACATTCCCTACAAACATATTTTTTAAAAGTTATGAAAATTCTTCTGCATTATTTTGTTATACTTATACAGTGGATAAAACAACAACACATCCCTTCTTTTTGAAAACCACACAGAAAGCGTACAACTGGCAACTCTAGTTGTTAACAGTAAGATAGTGGTGCACATTACATCTTGACAACTTTTTATACGCACAAGTATCTTTTAGTATGAACGAAACGTAGTTGTGTGGCAGTTGAGAATATACATAATTCTGTCCCATGGTACATTCGAATGGATGCCTGCAGCTTCTTCTTTTTAGTTGCATTGGAAGAGCTGGTTTGTTTCTGATTTAAAACAGCAAGTGCAATTATTGCATCTGTGTATTTATGCAAGACGATCAGCATTGAGTGCTGCCGTCTTCAGTCTCGTTCAGCTTTTGTTACAAAAAGGAAGTGCGTGGGGTGTTTAACTCATATTTCAGATACATCGATCTTTTTTGAGATAAATGACATGCATGTTAAAGTTACTTTCATTTGTAAGAGAATTTCATTCATCTATACTCTTCTTTACTCTGACGACGTCTTAGCTTTTTTCCAGACAAAAAAAATACGGCTATACATTCGTGCAACTAACCGTTTGCCATTGGATTGTTAAATTTGTCAACAAAATGCTCCGGATATCTAGAGAGATAAAATTTGGTACACATATAGTACTCGACATTATTTGCTGACGCTTGGCCAATCTGTATATAAGTCCCAGAGAGGTACAATTTGATATCCAGATAGTACTCTGCAACACAAATGCAGATGAAATTTTAACTGGACTGGTTGAAATTTGTGGAGAGGGAGTGGCAAACTGTGTTTAAGTCCTAGATTGGTACAATTTGGTAGGATAATACAGTTAGTGGTCAACATTACAGGTTCATTTTTTAGAATGGGCGTGGCGATAATGTTTTTTATCCCCAGAGAGTCGAAATTTAGTACATATATAGCACTCTGCACAACATATATGAATATGTAGACGAAATTTTCATTTTTGGATGGGGGTGTGACAAAGTACGTTTTAAGGTTACAGGGATAATATTAGATATGCAGATAACACGTAGCACAGAAGATATTAAAATATATACGATTTTTTTTTGCGAACAGAGAGCCAGATTTATGTGCCAAAATTGTTTTTTTTAACCATAAAGAAAAAAATTTGTAACCGATACTTAAACTTTTCACATGAAGACGAACATTTTATAGGCAAAATATTTTATTTCGATAAGTGAAAGTTTTTTTAGCGCTAGAGCAATTTTTTAACCAATTCGATACGCAGATAGTTCTCGGCACTACAGTTATGCACACGAAGGCGCACATTTCAGTTAAACTCGGTGGGCGAAAGGGGAAGTGTGAAAACGGTTTTTAGGGCAATATAATATAATATTGTAGACAGATAGTATTCGGCAAAATAGATATTTGTAGTCAGATTTCTTAATTTCGGCAAGTGAGCTGAGGGTGCATAAGGAGAGTAAGCAAGCCCTACCTATTTTTATAGAGCATAGGAAGCGTTTCCGAAGTGTGTTCAAAAATGTAATATGGCAGCACTTATAAATGTGAGGCAATTTCGTTAATAATTTTGTTCAATTATGCAATATCGAAGCATTGCCGGGCCCACTAAGTATTAAAGGTTACCGTCTGTCCGATTACAGCCGCAGTTTAAGAGATATCGGGCTGAAATTTGGAATGCAAGCTTCTATCCTCAAAGGTTAAGTTATGCGATTACAGCCTTTGTTTAATAGCAATCAAGCTGTAATTTTGAATGCGAGTTTCCCTACACTAAGCGGTTGAGTAGTAAGATGAGAGTAATTACTCACACCTCCTATACAAACTCCACCTTTTTGGGGTCTGTCCCAATGATTACAACTGTAGTTTAAGAGCAATCACGCTGAAATTTTGTATACAAGCTGACATTTTGTGCGCAAGATTCTATCCTCTAAGCGGAGGCTACTTTCTAAGATGAGCAAGGTCGGTCAAAAACTACTCCCACCTCCCATACAAACTGCCCCCTTTTCTGGGGTGCCCGCCATACTGCTCCCGCGATTACAGTCGTATGTTAGGAAATATCGAGCTGTTATGCGATTTGGTATGCAAGATTTTATCCTATAATAGGAGCTTACGTTGTATGATGAGCAAGATCGGACGAATACTTCTTCTACCTTCCACACAAACTCCCCCTTTTTGGGGGTGTCTGTCTGTATGTCCCTGTAGTTTATGAGCTTTCCATCTGTAATTTGGTATGCAAGCTTCTGTTCTCTAAGCGAAACATTTCAGAAAAAAAATTATTGACAAAACATTGATGTGTAAACCTAAAAGTAAGGTCCGCCTGTCACCAACTCCCCTGTTTTGTGGTACAAAGTTTATTAAATTATAGTTGTAGTGCAAATAACCAGTTTTATTACAATTTGTACGAATGGTGAATGGTATCCGAGCTTCGGCAGAGCCGATGATAACCACCTTACTAGCTTATTTTGATTTTTTTTCATCAATTTAAAACCGTTATTTTTGCAAAAAAAAATTATTGTTCAAACTTTAAAAGCCCCAACAACTATTCAACCGATTTTCAGAACCCTTTATAGAAAAGTTTTAGGTAAGCTCATTACCTTTAATTGCAGACCACTCTTAATATTCATATCTTGAAATGTATAGGAAAAAAAATATTAAGATCTCTTAAGCAGAATAAAAGTAAATATTTGTGAACTGGTGTAATAAACGGCAAACAATACATCTGTGTAGTAGAAAATATATAGTCATAATTTGATTCCAACCTGATTTTGGAAAATATATAATTATCAGAGCTCTCAATAATTGGTCTCTCTTGTTCTTGTTGTCAGAAAAAAACCACTCATCCACTGACACGATGCGAAACTGTCGCGAAAAAACCCTTAAACTTTGTTCTTCTTTGGCTTGCTCTTTGCTCAACCGACGAGCCAAGATGTATTAATACATCTTGGGTTTACTCGAGACCCTTTACTTCGTAAAAACTCGTCAAACGGTCTTTTGAGCATGTATGTGTGTTGCGCGTGAGGATAGGCAAACGTGCGCATACACATTTGCACACTAATGATCCCCCTTTCCCCTTTTCTTCTTCTCTCCTCCTTAAAGCATATGACTGAAATTTTTAAGGCAAAAACATAATGCAAAGCAACAATAAAAATAAAGACCTTTTGTGCGGACACTTTGATTGCTTTGCTCACTTACTGATTCTCAGTAGCTGAGCGACGGAAGGTTCTGTTCGTATCGCGCGGTCAGTGAGAGACCGATTCATGTCTTACGTTCAACCCGAAAATTGAGAGCAAGAACACGAACAAAACGAAAAAATGGTTGCTGTTCAGACTCTGAGCGATTCCGTCTCATTTGTTTCGGTCTTTTAATTGAACAGACCGCGCAGTAAAATTTGGTGGAGCATATTTTGCGAGCTCTGATAACACAGTGCAACAGTGAAAAAAATACAAAACCGGGATAGTATAGGTTCGATTCTACTATCGAAGGGTAATAAAACCCTATACTCACTTTGGCGAGATTGGTGACCAATTTTTTTTTATGGGCCCCTAAAGATTCTCAAAATCAGTGAGCCCCATGCAAAAAGGTGTGATCAGTTTTTGTCCAACAGCTAACTCACACTTCGTGATAGCGCTAAACTGTATTCGGCAATAATGTAGGTGGGAGTTTTGCGCACTAACTTTATTAACAAATTATGTCAAAAAGGTTGGTTATTCCTGCCCTTTTTCAAAAAAAATTGAAGAAGAATTTATTATTTTTTCACTTTTTAGAGCATTACTTTGAGGGAGTCCAAATTTTCCTCTAACACTGTTCTCCAAAATTGTAGCCCTGGTAAAGATAAACAACTTTCGTGAACATATCAATCTAATCTGAACGTGTCTAGGCAACCTAAATAGCTCATAAAGTCCAAGTTGATACCGGTTTTTCGAACCTTTACGCTCTTAAAAGCCAGTAACGTGGTTGAATATCAACCAATTTGAAGTTTCTCAGCTGTTTTATAAAGAAGAGACTACGGCCTTTCCAATGGTATATATAGTTCTATTGATAACTTATCATAAATGTCTGTTTTTTGCCTCGAAATTTCAAACTTTTGTGACTTTTTCACTATTTTTTAAGTTTGACGAAGTTTGTAGCCACTATTTTATAAGGACACCCTAATGTTTACTACTTTATTCAGAAAGTGCACGCTACCACGAGTTAAACGCATATTTGTTTGTAAAAATCGGCTAACAAATAGTTAAGTTATTCATGTTTTCCGAGGGACTCAACTTTCATATCCAATACTAAAATCAAAGAGTTGAAGAAGAAGCATTGTTTTGGTGTTGTTGTTAATTACTTCAATTTTGATTTTAGCATAGTTGCGTCCCTCGGAAAACATGTATAACTTAACTATTTGTTAACCGATTTTTACAAAAAAATATGCGTTTAACTCGTGATAGCGTGCACTTTCTGAATAAAGTAGTAAACATTAGGCTGTCCTTATAAAATAGTGGCTACAAACTTCGTCAAACTTAAAAAATAGTGAAAAAGTCACAAAAGTTTGAAATTTCGAGGCAAAAAACAGACATTTATGATAAGTTATCAATAGAACTATATATACCATTGGAAAGGCCGTAGTCTCTTCTTTATAAAACAGCTGAGAAACTTCAAATTGGTTGATATTCAACCACGTTACTGGCTTTTAAGTGCGTAAAGGTTCGAAAAACCGGTATCAACTTGGACTTTATGAGCTATTTAGGTTGCCTAGACACGTTCAGATTAGATTGATATGTTCACGAAAGTTGTTTATCTTTACCAGGGCTACAATTTTGGAGAACAGTGTTAGAGGAAAATTTGGACTCCCTCAAAGTAATGCTCTAAAAAGTGAAAAAATAATAAATTCTTCTTCAATTTTTTTTGAAAAAGGGCAGGAATAACCAGCCTTTTTGACATAATTTGTTAATAAAGTTAGTGCGCAAAACTCCCACCTACATTATTGCCGAATACAGTTTAGCGCTATCACGAAGTGTGAGTTAGCTGTTGGACAAAAACTGATCACACCTTTTTGCATGGGGCTCACTGATTTTGAAAATCTTTAGGGGCCCATAAAAAAAAATTGGTCACCAATCTCGCCAAACTGAGTATAGGATTTTATTACCCTTCGATAGTAGAATCGAACCTATACTATCCCGTTTTTGTATTTTTCAAAAAGTCGTCATTTGTTGCATAGTGTAATTATATATAATTTATCTAATTTATATTATATAATTATATTTGAAATTTTGAGTGATTTTTAGGGGATTTGGCAGATTTTAATTGTGATAATAGTAGTTACCTATTGGGTAATTATTATTATGTCCTAAAATTATGTAATAGCAAAATTCGTGGTACCATAACGATTAAAGTATCATGTAGCCTAAAACTGGATCAATGGCATGTGTATCGTATACACAATGTACTTAAGCAGAAATTATGCCTAAATGTATATATACGTTAGCTTTGATCCAGAAAGAGCGATTCGAATATCGCATTATCACATGCAATAAATATATTTTTTTTTCAAAGAATAAGGTAACATCTCCGTACCATAAAAACGGTACATTTTTGTTTTGCTTTTATTGTTTTTATAAACACATGTTGTGTTTTAGGAAGTGGCAGCGAAGCTTTTATAGTACACCTTAAGAAAAAGCAAGTGTGTATGCCACATTTGCCTTCACTTCGTGAAATAATTACATCATCTGTGAAATAGAATATAGCTGCAGGTGCGATTCAGCACCAACCGAGTGGTAATACAAGGAGGCATTAAAATTTCTCATTTGACAGTGAGCGTGAAACATTTCAAGTGTATGTTGAAAAGAAACGCTTTGATCGCGTTGAACTCTTGGACGGATGAAGTATGAATGAACATTGAGATTTTTCCCCAATTTACGAAATATGTAAAATATATCCGTGGCGACTCTAATGTTGTTGTGGCTATAATCTTTGAAGGTCGTATAAATCGAACAAATTTAGATTTGAATTCGATGATACATAACTTTAGGAACAAACATTTAAAACTTATATAAATAAAACAATCCGAGTTAATTATTAAATCATAGAGTGAGATATACATTTATAGTGTAAAAAAAGTTCAGAACCTGCAAACCACATGTATCTAGAAGCTTGAGAATACCAATATTTCAGTAGGAAAAACCGATCTTTCACTTAAATTTTTTAAACTAGAATCGATTAGACTAGCCTTCAAAAAGAACTTGAGGTTTGGTGTTTTTCGAGCTATGATATATAGCATACAAAAAGTAAAAGTAACCAAAATCCAAATTTGAAATTCCGTCATTTGATAGTTTTGAGATAGAGTGGCGACATTTACACCTTTTGAACTGTCGTAAATCTAAAAATGCTGTTGAGGACTATCTCTGGTCCGTTTGGATACTTCAAATAGTTGAATTATATAGTGTTGTAGTTGGCTTTCTTGTTATTGATGTTTAATTGACGACAAATCAATGGCAGATAAAGCAGGGATGACTTTGCCGACAGCGTGGCCAGCTCAATTCTGATCTAACTGCAATTTTCTGGATTAACCGTCAACGGACGGTGACACGGGCGAAGTTCGTGGCATACCAACATTTTAAGTTCTCATTGTTGTCCTTTGTCAGAAGAGCCTAACGGATATGATTGCCATATGTTCGTCATCCAAGTTGATGTTCATGAACATGGGAACAGAGGTTATTTGTAATTATTCTTGGCATCTGTCTTGAAGTAAGGGGCTCTTCTCGAAGCTAACATGGGCAACGCGGCAGAAATCATTATTACCGATTTGATTTTGCCTCACTTTAAACTGAAACTGGCCGAAAAATGGGCGTGATCGGATTAGTAGGTGTGGCATATCTAGCGATGGGACAAGGGTAAATACCCAAAAGGTAAATTGGGTACTTAAATGTAAATACCCAGGTATTTACCCAAAATGTGGGTATAAATCAGAATAAAGAAAAATAAAAATAAATTAAGAGAATTTTATTTTTTATTATATACTAGCGGACCCGGCGAACTTCGTCTCGCCCCAATTTTATGCCTTTAGATAAACTCAGTAGAGAATGTTTGATAAACAATGTTTTTCGATTAGTTTTCCGCCTCAAAACGAAGGCGGTTCTCCAAAACTCGAAAAGGCAACGTTCAACTGACCGGACATAAAACAGTTCATATACTTCCAACGATTGGCCTTGCGATTTATTGATTATCGTCGGGGAATTGGAATGGATGATCAGTTGGAATTATCTAATTCGTAAGATAAGGACTTCCTCTTCTCTGAATTTGTTCATTATGATCGTCTGAAATCACATTTTTTTATCAGATTCTTGACGGACAACCGAGTACCATTGCACAATTTCGGTTGATTCAGATTCCGCAATATGATTATGATTGATCCCACCTTTATCTGTAAATTATGCGGCATATTAAGCGAGTGGAAAATTCGGTCGGATTGTTGGTCGCTTCATCCTTTACGGTCACGCTGTAAACAGATTTGTACGAATGCATTTCTCAAGCGATTTAACTTTCTAATTTGAAATTGTAGCTATTAATGTATTTATTCTTCTCTGCTAGTAACATACTGCCCGTAAATTAATCCAATCGAGATTTTTATAATTTTGTGCAATGCCATGAGTTACTTTTCCAACGATGTGAACTGGCAAAAATTTGCTGGGAACGATATCAATTCAGTCGAAACATCAACCCGAATTTGGCCATTGCCAAGTGCTGGCAGTTGTTTCGGGAATTCAGCAGAAGATGGGAGGTTCTGGAATGAGCCCCTAATTTTTTGGTCAATTACAACTTCTTGACGTTTTCAAACATGGTTTTAGTAAATCAGCAGCATTAGACATTTTGAGCAAAATCATAGCCCCACCAAATCGTTTTAAATTCCCTCGTAAATCTTTTATCTTTCGGTCAACTACTTCCAAAGCTCATTTAGTCGTTATCGAGCATTCATCCGAAATGTGGATTTGACATTTCCGCTCTACTTCGCCGTTGCAAAATTCTTGGTCATTGTATACTTTGGCTTTTCAACCGTGAGAAGATTCATCGACAGTTTTAAAATGGAATTTGCAGTTCGAATGCCTTCCAACAATGTGACAGGTATGCCAGAGGATGCAGCGGCTAACGTTATTTGAGATCTTGACCAAATGTCTTAGGTGTTCCACTCGGAGCATCTAGAAAGTAAATGCCTCCAGTTTCATCGTGAATCGTACACGTTCTTGTACTCGGTATTTAACAGCGGCACATTAGTTCGAACTCTTCCGATCAGCTCATCTAGAATATGGTCTTGCTCCCGTTAAAATTCGCGATCGAATGCATTTTGCATCGAACGATTTGACGCTGGCACTCCCAATGTCGGGTTCTACGGATTTTTTATTTAAATATTATTTTTCTAGTTACCAACCAACATTTAACCGAAAATTTTCCACCTAGACATCGTTCAAAACCATCAAATCATGCGAAAATTGCAAAATTTTGTAAAAAAAACAAACAAAAAAAAAGCCATTCCGTAACAACTGCACACAAAATTCCATACAAAAAACCAATTTTAGATTTTTCCACTTTCCCGACTTTTTCAAAGGATTTTCCCAAAATTATCTTGCATAAAACCCTCATACCAATTACGAACAATTGTATAAAAATTGAAAACAACATGGGCCAGCCGTTCTCCCTTGATGAATTACTGCACACTGTTTACACCGTTTTTATACATATAGGTTACACAATAAACCGAATTTTTCCAAGCAGCACAACGAATTTTCCACCTTTACGTCGTCTAAAATCATCAAATCAAGCGATACAATGAATAATTTCGATGAAAAAATTCAAAATTTTCGAGTTATTTCAAGAATTTTCCGAGTTTTCCACCAAGATTTTTTCTATTTTTCCATTCGAAAAGTCATTTTGGAATGATTATCCGAAATTTTCACATTTACATCATTCAAAATTATCAAAACACAAAAAAATTTAAAATTTTGTCGAAAAGAAATTTTTTCAACCGAAAAGCCACTACTGAACAATTGCACACAAAAAGTTATACAAAAACTCAATTTGCGATGCAACATGTTCTGAAAAAATCCAAATTTTTCGAGTTTTTCCGGAATTTTCCGAGTTTTCCACCGAGAATTTTTCTATGTTTTCATTCGGAAAGTCATTTTGGAATAATTATCCAAAATTGTTCACTGTTACATCGTCCAAAATTATCAAATCATACGATAATATGCAAAATTTCGTCGAACAACAAATTCAAACTTTTTGAATTTTTCCGGAATTTTCCGCATTTTTCAACAAAAATTTTCCATTTTTCTACTCGAAAAGCCTTTCTGTAACAATTGAACACAAAATTCCATACAAAAAGGCAATTTTCGATTTTTCCAATTTTCCGACTTTTCCGGAAAATTTTCCCAAAATTTTCTTTCACATAAACCTGCTCCTGCCAAAAACGAACAACTTAAAAAAAGTTTGAGCAAAATCGGCCCAGCCGTTCTCAATTGATGAATTACTATACATTTTTGCCACCATTTTTATATATATAGATATCGGCTCGCGAGCCAAGAGCCCAAATAAAAAGCTGGCTCGAGAGCTAAGAGCCAAGAGCCCAAAAAAGAGTCAGCTCGAGAGCCCATTTGTGGCTCTTCGCTTGCGAGCTCAGTACCAAAGTTATATACCAAAAGTACTTTGGTACAAAAAAAAAGTACTTTGTGCCGAAAGGTACATTAAAAGTACTTTTGGTACAAAAAAATACTCTGGTACAAAAAATAAGTACTTTGTGCAGCAAAAAGTGTTTTTGGGCCAATAAAGAAACTTTTGGTACATAACTTTGGTACTTTGCTCGCGAGCCAAGAGCCATAAAATTTCAAATGGGCTCTAGAGCTGGCTCTTTTTTGGGCTCTTGGCTGCTGGCTCGCGAGCTGAGAGCTCATTTAAAATGCCACAAATTTCAAACGAGCTCTCGGCTCGCGAACCAGCTGCATAAAAAAAGAGGTGGCTCGCGAGCCAAGAGCGCGTTTGAAATTTGTGGCTCCTAGCACGCGAGCTAGAGCGAATTTTCAGGAAAAGAGCGGCTCGCGAGCCTGGTCAAAACTGCCTTATCTGAGCAAAATGCATCAAGAAATGTATAAACAAAATACACAAACAAAATATGTTCAAAATAAGTTCTAAAATGTTCACATTTCCTTACTCTACGCAAAACTAATATTTGTTATTCAAATGAGTATTTACCCGAAATTAGATAAATACCCGGGTATAAAAGTGGGTATAAATGGGTAAATACCCAGCGTTAGGTAAATACCCAGGTCTTAACCCATTCCTAGGCATATTCCATGCAAGGTAAAAAGTTTTGCCTTGCCTTACACGGATTTGTGGGCGTGACACTTCCCATGTAAAATAATGTCTAAAACTTGAATAAAGTCTTCTATTATAAATTTGCGAAGTTGTTTCACAATTGGACGTGATCGAAGCGATGTTATTATAACCTCAAACACAAAGTTAGTTTTTTTTCAATTCTTCGTCTTAATGAAGTCTCCATATTTTTTTAATTACAAATATTTTGCAAATATCTTTAATTCAATAAGTTTTATGAAGTGAACAAACTTTCAATGTCTCCTAAGCAGTACGAAATTTGTAACACAGTGCACCCTTATTGCGGTGAATGGACATAGGGTGAGGGTATGTGGAATGCAGTTCATCTAACTGTTTCTCGGTTTTATAACCTTTTTGTTAGCCTAGGCGACGGTGCATCCAAATCGTATGTTACATAAAATAACATATAAAATAAAATTTGTGCCTGATTTAAAGCACACAAACAACATCGTAGCCCAACTTAACAACTTGCTCATAATTTTAACTGTCGTCACTATCCCCGCTTGATTACAAAACATCATGACAAATAGCAAATACAAAGTAATTTTCATATATTGGTGCAGTATAAATACACATAGCTGCAGCTGGAAAAGCAACAAAAGCAGTACCAACAATGAATTACATTTTTATCGCAACAGCATATGCTGTTCATCTTCAAGTTCAAGAGCAGATTTCTTCAATCGAGCGAGGCAGAATATTTCCGACGTCTTTTCCTTTCATACATACACTTTATAAAATGACCAAGATGATGGCGGAATGATAGCTCAATTTGTTTAGTTTTATATTTTTGAATGCTAAATGTCGCGACGAATATGATAAAAAAAGTTAAGTAATAAACATTAAATACATAATAAGCTCGACGCACAGTGGGGCCGATCACAAAATAGTGGTAAAATCCGTAAAAAGGAAACTTACAAACAATCGATTAATTCTTCAAAATGTTTTTCAGCACTTTTGTAAAGTTAGACTTTTCAAGGCCTATAATTTCTAAACTAATTAAACAGTTAAAATGGTCCATATATTTCGGACGCTTATGTCAGAGAACTGACCTACTTTATTCCACGCGCTGGTAAAACGAAGTATTCTCGTAGGGAAACCTTAGAATAATCGTCGAACAGTCTGTGAAAAGGATAACATTATTAAACGTAGTATTCATCGACTTTGAACATTTATTTGATACTCTTAACTATGCGATATGGAATGCAAAGGTGTCCCCACTAAACTAATCAAACTGCTCAAGGCTCTAAACAGGACTGTCACATGCCGTGGTTTACATGAAAACCAGCTGAGCAACAGCTTTGCAGTCTCGCACTTCTAAGAGGAATCGTGTGGGCATTACAAGGTCGACTGGAGCACTTAGACCACGCAGATGACATTTGCCTGTTGAGTCATTCATTCTGCAATATGGAAGCGAAGCTACAGGCCGTCCAGGAGGCAGCACAAATGGCTGGTTTGAAAATAAATATTTGTTTTCTCTTTAATTATTCCACTTAAAACATAAGGCCTTCTTTTATTAATACAAAGATGTTTTATTTCCCCCAAATTTAAATTTTGGTTTCTCTATTCTTTTATTAGTGTCCTGCGCCAGGTGTTTTTTGGTCGCTTTGGGCGTCGGCTACCTTGTGGCCTTCTTTCCAACACCATTCTAGTAATGCTGTTCGGAGGCTTTCGTAGTTTATGGCCTTTTAAAATAAATATAGGAAAAATACAAACAGTGCGAATCAATTGTAGCACTGAGCGCAGATTCTTTATTCTCGGCCAGGATATAGAGGAAGTAACTTAGTTCTGCTACCAGTACAGCCTTATCGATAAATCAGGCGCATCATCAGCTGCCATATCCAACAGAATCAACAGAGCGAGATATACATCTGGTCCTCATTAAAACATAAAACTAGTACAGCAGGTAAACTGGATGATAATTATCATCACCTAATATAAGATATTGTTTAAGTTTTGAGTGTTTAAAATTAATAGATTTTTAATTAAAATCAAAATAGAATAGGAGGTACAATTAGGAGTAGCACAACGTGTCTGATTTGTTTTTATACCATCACCCTTAGGGATGAGGGTATATATCATTTGATACGACCCAAAAGTGTAACACATAGAAGGAGTCACTTCAGACCCTAGGTTTCTTAGAACCAAATTCGATTCATGACTTTTTGAGTCATTTGAGCCATGTCCGTCTGTCTGTCTGGTGGCTGTCCGGCTGGTTCGCACGATAACTTTCGAAAGACGCAACCAAATGTCTTGAAATTTTGAACGAGTTAATATTTCCCCAAAACTACTTACGGTATTGCAAATGGGCTACATGGCTCAGCCCCTTCTGGTACCTCCCATACAAATACATCATTCCGCCCACTTTAGAAATCGAGTTATAATATCAATACACCCAAAGGGATCGTACCCAAATTCTGTACTTAGTAAAGCTACAGGATAAAGTTTTGGAAAAAAAATTGGAAGTCTAGCCACGCCCCTTCTGGTACCTCCCATACAAATTCACCTTTCCGCCCACTTTAGATATGGAGTAATAATATCAATAAATCCATCGCGCTCGTACCCTAATTCTTAATTTAGTAAAGCTATAGCAGAATACAGTTTTTTAAAATAAAACTAAAGTCTACCAACGCCCCATCTGGTACCTCCCACACACATCTGGTACCGCCCACTTTAGAAATCGATTAATATTATTATTAGAACTACCGCGATCGTGACCAAATTCTGTACTTAGTAAAGCAATAACAGGATAAAGTTTGGAGAAAAGATCTGGATGTCTAGACACACCCCTTCTGGTACCTCCATACAAATGTACCACGCCGCCCACTTTAGAGATGGAGTAATAATATCAATATTCTCGACACGATCGTGCCGCAATTCTGTATTTTATTAAGCTATAACAGGATAAAGTTTTGGAAGTCTACCGGCGCCCCTTATGGGACCTCCCATACAAATGTACCTTTCCGCCCACTTCAGAGATGGAGTAATAATATCAATACATCCAACGCTATCGTGCCCAAACTCTGTATTTAGTAAAGCTATAACAGAATAAAGTTTTGGATGATAAAGAGTAATAATATCAATATAATAGCAATTTTTTTTATTTTACTGAGGGTGATGGTATATGTAAGTCGGGTCGCCCGACTGAAACTTTCTTACTGGTTCATAAATCAAGCGTTCATTGAACGTTGGCAAAACTTGTCTGAATTCAGTGTACATACAAAATTATTTGTATGTAAAAGGGGCAATATCGGTTATTTGTATGGGAGGTACCGGAAGGGGTGAGATGGAATTCAGTGTTCTTACAAAAAAGATATTATGTTAAACTATGGGCGTTAATTCGGTCATTTATATGGGAGGTACCAGAAGGGGTGTGGCAAAGGTTTTGGTTTCCGAGGGTTTATCTGTTATTACAAGTGGATTATACTAACCATATTTAAATATCCTCCAGTTATCCGTTTGGAAGATATGGTAGAAATATTAATTTGCCAAAAATAGGTAATTTTGTATGGGAGGTACCAGAAGGGGTGGGGCAATTCTGCCCATTTACAATTCCATTACTTAATACTGAAAAAATTTCATAAAAATCTGTTCAGGTTTACTTAAGTAATCTGCCTATTGCTAAGGGTTACGGTAAAATTACAAACTTTGAAGCCCGGTAGATACCCCTAAACTTTTATGAAAAAAATCAAAAAAATTCACATAGGTTTTTTTGTACGTGTAATTAAATTTTATGTTGGCCCATGAAAAAAATCGAAAACATTTTATATTGGGGTGTTTTTTTTCGCTGTTACACAGTGCAACATAATTGACATGAATTACAGTGCTGTCAAGTAATTTCTTTTTTTTTAACGGCAAAAGTTTTGTTTGTATTCTATACCGTTCTCCTGTGTAAGATACCAAAAAAAAACACGGCATTATAATAAAAAAACAAAATAAATATTATATAATTTTGTAATCCCAAAGCATATCCCGCTTGTTCGGCATTACTGCAATAGACACCTTTTCTGTAATGATTTCGTCGATTAAAACACTCAGTACTTACTAATTTATACTTTTCATAGTATACATCATTAACGATTTCGTTTAACTGCGTATATACTTATTTCATTAATCCAAAGTAAGCGAGCGTTGCGTCAATTGACTCCCATGCGCATTACTAAGGGATAGTAAAATAAACAGACATATTCATTTTCATATTTTTTTTACTCTTCTCTTCTTTTTTTAGGTGCGGTTATTCTCTGATGTGTTTGTAGCAAATAAAAAAATAATTTAATGATCAGTATGTTAAACGGTGGTTGAAAAATTCCATTCAGTGTTTGATCTGGAAATGTAAAGTCAACAGCTGTGTTAGAAGTTTTTCGTGTTTCAATGCAAAGTTCTCCCGGCTTTTATTTAGTATGGGATATGAAAGTAGCGTTCCTCAAAATGCATGAATAACTTAACCACTTGTTAACCGATTTTTACAAACAAATATTCGCTTCTCTGCGCAAACTCATTCTAAATAACAAAACCAACATTAGGGTATTCTAATAAAATTGTGGCTAAAAACATCTTCAAACTTAAAAAATAGAGAAAAAATCCGAAAAGTATGAATTTTTGACGCTTAACCAGACAGTTATAGAAAGATATCTATATATAAATATATATATCGTTGGAAATTTCTAAGATTCTTCTTTCTTAAACCGTCAACAAATCAAACAAAAAAACCTGAAACCCCTCTTTTTTAACCGTAAGTCAAGATTTTGGAGGTGTTAGGGAAATTTTGTATACATATTCATATTGTTCTCGCCCAGACCTACACCGTACACTATGTCACTTCCCAAGTTCCTTCAAATTGTTCCATTGTGTAGTAGTATATTATTAACGAACTAGTTTACTCCACTTCATTATCTATTTCATCATATAATTGGTATCGACGAAAGTTATTACGAATTACCATTAGTGTTTTAGTCAATGGATGGTAAGCGAGAGGGTGGCGATTGTATATCTCCTATGGCATCCCCATATATATTGACGAGGAAGTACTGTGTCATTCCTGGTCATCGATGATATCATTACATACGTAATGCTTACCAGAACAAGCGGGATATAACACGTGGTATGCTATTGCGATTCGTATATTTAGCAACTATCACATTGAACACCTAACTTTTAACCTACACATGTAATAGTTAAAGTACTTATATTTTTACCAATGTTTTAGCAATCGGGCCCACAGTTTGACGGCTACTTCAGCTACAACATAACCGGATGCATTGTTGACGTACACTATCCTGAATAGCTACTAACCAGCTTTTTTTTGTCCTCAATACCAACATCGCATTTTTGCAACAAGTACAACAACGGGTACATGTTGCGTATGGGTGAAGCCGCCGACTGACCAATCAGTTGATCTGTTTTGCGTTGACGGTCACTGCCATTCGGAGGCTCCAAACAATTGCGTTGGTGTTTATTTATATGTTTACTGCAAATAGTACTGTTGGTGCGCTAGGCATGTGTCTGGACACCATCCGACTTAATAAAATATTAGCCTTTTGACAGTTTAATTATGTCTGCCAACATAAAACAAATTCAAATATATATGTATAACATTAGTACTTATTTTATTATAAGTATTAAGGTATACAAATATGATTGGGCATTGACGAAAGGGAATGTGTGTTCAACAATCTGACAATGAATATAAAAGCGAAAATTCTCTGATTTCGAATTTGAGAAAGAAAATTAGCAAGCCAATCGGCATTAAAAAACAATTAATTTATTTTAGCTATTAATAATATTGTGCAAAGTGGAGTGTTCAAATACGTCCTTTTTTAAAACCCGGTTTCCGAGTTATTCGAAAAATTAATTATTTAGAAAAACCTAATCGGTTTTTTCGGTTTTGCCCTAAAAAGTTAAAAATAAAAATTAAAAAAAAAATAATTTGGTTTAAAAAAAGGCATTAACTTAACAAAAAATAAGAATTGTGTTGGTTTAATTTGTGTTTTTTAGTTTTAATAAATTTTTGGAATGTCTTTAATTTTATTTTTTTAGTATTTAGTATTTTTGGAAAGAAATACATATTTGGAATATTTTCAATTTTTTTTAAATAGAATGCAATTTAAATTTTCAATTTTGAGTCTATTCTTCTGGTTTGTTTTTATAAAGCTTTATGCAGAAAACACGCGCTCGCTAATTGTGGAAGTATGATTTATTGACAAAAGCGCGTTTAAAAGGATGTTGAGCTTTTCTGTCCTTTTATTAAAATCATAATATAGGCTTTTGTCATTGCAATTTGTTTTCACTGGCGGATTTTGGATGTTATTTATTGTCCTGTTTAAATCGTTGCAAAGACTACAATTTGGGGATTCCTCCATATCACAATCTGAATTGTTACTAGACTCTGCCGTTGTTGGGAAAATTGCAGGATAGTCTTTTAAAAAATTCTTCGCATATTCCATCGTTTCCACCTTTTTTAGAATACTTTACACATGATGAGCTTGTAGAATATTTTCCGAAGCTAAGTCATGTAATTAGGGTCTTGTACTCTTCTTTCCCTAAATCTTGCTATAATTTTTGTCTCGCAGCTCCCGAGCATATGAGGAGTCCATATTTTTGACCTGTTTCAGTATTAAAGCATATACTCCTTCAGGGTCGATTAGAGTCGCTGAATCATTTAATAATCTTTAAATTGGGAGCGCTAAAGGCTAAAGCGCTGAGCTTAAATTTCTCAAAATTGTTATTTCTTTTGAGCTGAATTAAGTTTCCCCTAAATCTAAAAGCGCATGGTAGACACATGGGTAAATTCTTAGAAACTGTTCAATCATTGCAAATAAGGAGCTCCACCGGTATTTCACATCGACAATGAGCCTTAGTTCTTTATTGTGCTCCTGGAAAACATAGCACTGCAAATGTTTTAAGAAGCTCATTATAATTTTGAAATTCAATTTCAAATTAGTTTAGAAAGAACTTTTTACATTTTATAAACGAGAATGCTTTTAGAAGCTTTGTAAATTTTTAAAATTAATTTCAAACTAATTTAAAAAAAAACCGAGTACCCGAAGGAAAAAACTCAGTTAAACCGGTTATTCGAAAATGTAATTTACGTCTTTTCGGTTTTGAACACCCTTGTGCCAAGAAGCCATCCAGAAGGTAGGTATAAAAAGGACCATAATATTGATTTTATCTTCAAATATTGTTGTGAAGACATTAAATGCAGTCATTAATTGTAATGCGATTTCAACACATTTGACTAATATCTTAAATCGGCAATTTCAACAGATATTTTAATATTGTAAGTAAGAAAAAAAAAGTAAAAATTATTTTTGACCATAATTACAAATAAGTTTTTGATTACATAGGCGTGTATATCATGTTTAACAAATTTCCTTATTTCGACAGATGATGTAACATATTATGGTATTTGTATTTTTAAATAAAAAAGATACAGCTTAGCCTTCATGCAAACACGAAATGTTATCTTAATGTTATCTTATTAGATATAATCTTGCATTATTTTTGTAAAAGTGCAAAACAAAAAATAGCATGGTGACCTTTACCAATTTGACTAATTTTTTCAGACGACTTTATTACAACAAATATTAAGTTGTTTTGTAATGTTTTTCTTATCGAATAATAAATGTTAGCTGAGCACCTATAAATTTCTATAAATTAACTTTTAGTAGTCAAAAATATATTTTCAGTTTACACCCAAATTTCCTATAACACGGTAGATAGTTTCCAAAAATGTTTCGTGTTATGCGAATTCGCGTTATATGAAATACGAAGCTAGTAAAAAATAGGGGGATGCGTTTTAATATAATAAAAATGTAATTTATTTAAATTTAAAGGACGAAAAACTAACAAAATTTAAATTTGTACTTTTACGGAACTTTGATTATCAGCATTGTTAGGGTGGGTCATTTAAAATCTTTTTTTTCGATTTAGAGACGCTAATAGGGTTTAAAAGCTGTGTACACATGTGCAAAATTTGATTACTGTGCTACGATGTCTTACAAGAGCGCATTGACGATAAAAATCTAAAAGCTTAGGTAAATTTACGAAAAAGTTGAAATCATGAAATTTTTTTTATCTACTTATATCCAACTTTTATTAGACGAAAATAGTTGTAGAATTTATACCTGTTCTAGAAAACTCTTTCCGAGCGTCGTAAAAAGTAATCAAATCGGACCTTTTTTCCATGAAATCCGCTCATTACCGGCTTCTGAATGGCAAAATTTAACATCGAAAATTTCTGCAGTTTTTATTTTCATAAAAATTATCTTATATTTGCAGCTTTTGACCACCTTAGGTGGTCAATGGAAATCTTGACGGCCTAGGACACACAAGGAACGAAATTGAACGAAAGGATCAGAAGGAACGAACTAGTTCAATTTGATGAAAGGAACTGAAAGGAATTAATTAGAAAGTACAACTCTAATAATGCGTCGTAGTTCCTTGTCCGTGGTGATGGTTATCGGTGGCTCGGGCCATTCGATCATTATCCTATAATTGTTCGCAGAGGAATTCAGGATAGCACAGTGGTCCATTTCCCTGATCTAGCGTAACGAAATTAAATTTTTTGACATTCAAAATCTACTAAAATTTTATTTCCCGACGATAACTAACTGTTCGTTTAGCAAATCGATAGCTTCCAAATTTACAAATGTGCTATAATTAATTAGCTGTAGGCTTTCAAACACAACAAATGTCAAAACAGCTGCAATAAAAACGTAACCTGTGCAATATATGAGGAGCCAGAAAATTGTGGTAGAAATCAACACTTTTGTTTAACCCTTTTTGTTACCGAATTTTAACTTCTGTAGAGTAGAACTTAGTTAGCCGGTATCGGCCGGTGAAGAGACTGTTCTTTTATGTTAATATATTTCGGCTACTTTATGAAATGCCCAACATTTGAAGGGAGTGAAGTTAAATACGTTTTTTAAATACGTTTTTAGCGAAGACACAAACCCCAAATATGGAATCCATCAAAACGAGTTTGTAATGAATAAAATATATTTCAACTTGAAAATAGTTAATAATTATTGAAAAATAGTGAATAATACTGATATATAAAGCAATAAATAAATACATTTGTTAAATTTGTAATAAATAATTTCCTTTCTAAATACATGCGATATAAATGATATTTAGTATTGGCGTCTTTGGGGGCCCAGATTGGGCACTAGGGGCAGAGAGGAATGAAAGTCCTTTGCATCACGTCGTAGCCCCATGGGAGTAGATCACTCCCATATCCAAGATATATCAATCGTCTGTTTCAGATCAGAGATATAGCACAAAGTATATGCGATATAAATGATATGTGAATGTAGCGTATTCGGGGGCCCAGATTGGGCACTAGGGGCAGAGAGGAATGAAAGTCCTATGCAACACGTCGTAGTTCCATGGGAGTAGGTCCCTCCCATATCCAAGATATATCAATCGTCTGTTTCAGATCAGAGATATATCACAAAGTATATGCGATATAAATGATATTTAGTATTGGGGTCTTTGGGGGCCCAGATTGGCCACTAGGGGCAGAGAGGAATGAAAGTCCTTTGCATCACGTCATAGCCCCATGGGAGTAGGTCACTCCCATATCCAAGATATATCAATCGTCTGTTGCAGATCAGAGATATATCACAAAGTATATGCGATATAAATGATATTTAGTATTGGCGTCTTTGGGGGCCCAGATTGGGCACTACGGGCAGAGAGGAATGAAAGTCCTTTGCATCACGTCGTAGCCCTATGTGTCTTCGCTAAAAACGTATTTAAAAACGTATTTAACTTCACTCCCTTCAACATTTGCTGCTTTCAGCTGCTTTTGCTCACTATGTTGCAATTTTTAGGCATCATGTCGGTCTGCAATTGCGACCTTTTTTTTAGTAAGGCAGTCCGAATCAGAGTGGAGTGTTGACTCGAAATAATTTAATAATATAATTTAATACGTCTACAAATTATAAAAAAAAATAAAAAATAATTTAAAAGAAAAAAAATTTAAATAAAAAAAATTTGGTGAAAATAATTTTTTTTTTCATTTGATTCCTTTTTGTTGTATTATTTTAAAAAAAATTTCCTTTTGATGAAAATTTTATTATTTTGTATGTTATTAATTTCGTTACGCTAATTCAGGCAAATGGACCACTGTGGATAGGTGGGATTTATTTCTGGACGAATTCATGCGTTTGCGGGCCTGCAAATCAATGCTGAACTGTCGTGTAGCATTATCACCAAAATATTTTCGTGTTGCGATTGGAAACGGTTATTTTGGAGAACATATTGTGCTACCTCTTTAAACTGCTATTAGGTAGAACAAGTATTTTATTTTAGAAGCTTTTTTTCAAAGTGCCCTCATGTTTGATGCAAAGGCCGCCAAGTCCCTTTTTCATACGAGCACCATTACATCCCGCGAATTTTATTGTTGACAAATCACCATAGGTTATTTCTCGAAGATGAGTTCAGATAGACTTCAACTAGTTCTTAGCCAGATAAGATTCTGATGTCACATGACCAAAATATTCAACACCACGTTGTTATATTATCCCAGATTTTCTTTAATAACTCTTTGGCGTTACCGACTATTACTCGTAAGCGTATTGTGTGTGTGGCGTAAGGAACATGAGTTGCAGTCACCGCCGAGAGGTGAGCCCTAGGCCTTCACGATTCCCCACGAGAATCTAAGGTGACAAAAAACAGCCAATAGCAAATAATTTTTATACCATCACCCTTAGGGATGAGGGTATACATCATTTGATACGACCCAAGAGTGTAACACATAGAAGGAGTCATTTTAGACCCAAGGTTTCTCTGAACCAAATTCGATTCATGACTTTTTAAGTCGTTTGAGCCATGTCAGTCGGTCTGTCTGGCTGGTACGCACGATAACTTTCGAAAGACGCAACCAAATGTTTTGAAATTTAGCACTTGTTAATATTTCCCCAAAACTACTTACGGTGTTGCAAATGGGCTACATGGACCCGCCCCTTCTGGTACCTCCCATACAAATACATCATTCCGCCCACTTTAGAAATCGAGTACCCAAATTCTTTACTTAGTGAAGCTTTAACAAGATAAAGTTCTGGAAAAAAATTGGAAGTCTAGCCACGCCCCTTCTGGTACCTCCCATACAAATGTATCTTTCCGCTCCACTTTAGAGATGGAGTACTAATATCAATAAATCCAACGCGATCGTACCCAAATTCTTTATTTAGTAAAGCTATAACTAGATAAAGTTTTTGAGATAAAAACTGGAAGTCTAGACGCGCCCCTTCTGGTACCTCCCATACAAAAGTACCTTTCCGCCCACTTTAAAGATGGAGTAATAATATCAATACACCCAACGGGATCGTGCCCACATTCTGTATTCAGTAAAGCTATAACAGGATAAAGTTTTGGAGAAAAAATCTGGAAGTCTAGACACGCCCCTTCTGGTACCTCCCATACAAATGTTCCACTCCGCCTACTTTAGAAATCGAGTAATAATATCAATATAATTGCCCGACAGAAACTTTCTTACTGGTTATATAATTAAAAGGGAACGAAAACCAATCTAAAGTCGGAAGTGGGCTAATTTTATGGAAAAAAGGTCCGATTTGATTACTTTGAGGACGTTTGGATAGAGTCTTCTATAACAGGTATATATATTAGACCATTTCATTTTACCAATTTTTTCGAAAAGTCATTGGGATAATATATTTTCTAATTCTACTTAAAAAAACAAAAATTTTGGTATATAAAACTTGAAAATTGATCGACGTTTAGGGGTCGCTCAAAATCGTTTAAGGTTTTTGGCTGCAAAAAGGCATGTTTCAAAAATACTGATTTACTTATATGATTAAAAGTTTTGATACGCTTGACCGATTTTCATCAGATTAGACTTATTTTAAAGGTAATAATATTTCACACATTTTCTGTGAAGACATCAAAACATTTTAGATAATAGTTAGAGTTTAAAAATCTTTTAAACCTAAAAATTTTTAAATTTTAATTCAAAATTTACCTGCTTTTGCCCATTAAAAATTTTTTTTTTAGTTTTGAGTCTAATTTTTGTATATTTTTAAATGCACAATTGACAAACACTTTCTAACGATACTTTTGATGTATGGCAGTACCATGCATATGATATATGTTCAGCAGCAGCAATAATAATCAATAGTGATAAAAATTAAACGAAAACTACTATGTATATTTTTAGTAAGGAAAACGATTTAGGTAATTAAAAAGAAGATTTTTTTTCAAATTGGATACGATAACAGCTTTTGTGTTCTTTTTGTATGTTTTATTGCGTTTTCAGACGACTTGTACTAATTAGTTTTGCTGGTTGTTATCCTTCGTCAAAGTGTTGTTCACAGTTTTAATACGAACAATAGCAATCGTTGACAACGCTGATGTTTTTCACAATTTCTTTAATCCGTTTACAATTCTCATTCTTGGGCCAATTTGATGGGTGGATAGCAAGAAAACTGCTGCCTACTCCAATAATATCGAAGAATTTCATAGTATTTTCTGAAATCATTTTTGTAACATTTCCTTCGCAATCTTGGTCACCAGGATGCTTTAATTCAGATGTAATTATAATTAAAGTTCCTTCGGTATGCGTGGGGTCGAAAAGAAAAAAGCCGAACGCGATGTCACTTATATACCATAAATGCCACACAAAAGTTTTGAGTGCAACATTTACTATCATTTCATTTGATTTGCGGTATTTTTTTTAAGATTCTATCAACAAAATGTCGTTAAATGGGGCTTGTGTTGCAAGAGGACACTCAAAACAAGTTTTGAATGTAAATTTTGACCACAAAAATGTTGATCTGAATTAATCCATTTAGCTCATCACCAGCGAAATAGTAAAAATTTCAGCAACAATTAAAAATTCTATTCATTATGTTATACATCAAAAGTATCGTTAGGAAGTGTTTGTCAATTGTGCTTTTAAAGATATACAAAAATTAGAGCCAAAACTAAAAAAAATAATTTTTTAATGGGCAAAAGTAGGTACATTTTGAAATAAAATTTTAAAATTTTTAGGTTTGAAGGGTTTTTAAACTCAAACTACTATCTGAAATGTTTTGATGTCTTCACAGAAAATGTGTGAAATATTATTGCCTTTAAAACAAGTCTATTCTGATCAAAATCGGTCAAGCGTATCACAACTTTTAATCATATAAGTAAATCAGTATTTTTGAAACATGCCTTTTTGCAGCCAAAAACCTTAAACGATTTTGCGCGAGCCCTAAACGTCGATCAATTTTCAAGTTTTATATACCAAAATTTTTGTTTTTTTAAGTAGAATTAGAAAATATATTATCCCAATGACTTTTCGAAAAAATTGGTCAAATGAAATGGTCTAATATATATATTAGGGTGGGTATTATTTTTTATTTTTGGAATTTTTCATGGGCCAACTTTAAATTTTATTAAGACGAATATAAAAAACCTTATTTGATTTTTTTTTTAATTTTATCTTAAAGGTTTAGGGGTCGCTACCGGGCTTCAAAGTTTGTAATTTTACCGTCACCCTTTGGAATAGGCAGGATAACTCGAGTAAACCTAAACATATCCTTACAAAACTTTGTCAGTATTAATATTTTCCACAACTAAGTAATGGAATTGTAAATGGGCTGAATTACCTCAAACCTTCTGGTACCCCCCATACAAATGACCCATTTCTGGCAAATTAATATTTCTCCCATAACTTCCAAACGGACAAGTGGAGGATATTTAAACTTGGTCAGTTTAATCCACTAGTAATAACAGACAAACCGTCAGAAAACCAAAACCTTTGTCGCATTCCTTCTGGTACCTCCCACACAAATTTTATTGTAAGTATGCAAAAAATACACATAGAGTTTTTTTTAGTACGTCTAAATAAAATTTTAAGTTGGCCCATGAAAAATTCCAAAAATAAAAAATAAGACACCCTAATATATATACAACTATTAATACATGCAACTATTATACTATTTATACTTAGTAAAAGTTGAAAATAAGTACATAAAAAAAATTTCATAATTGCAATTTTTTCGTAAGTTTACCTAAATTTTTCGATTGATATCGTCAATGAGCTCTGGTTAGACATCGTCGCACAGAAATCGAATTTTGCACATGCATTTTGGACCTGCGTACCCGCATAATCAGCATCAACGTCGTTATTTAATTTGGATTCCATTTCCAATAAGTCCTCTTCACCAACTTCTTGTTCTAGTAACATTTCCTGAACGTCGTTATTTGCCATATCTTCAAAACTCCCACTTCCGATCGACCAGTTTTTAATATTTTATTATGAATTATTTACTTATGAATTTTGTAATTAACCTAATTTTGGCCATGGGGCTTTTAATTACAAGATTAAATAAATGAAATGAAATATCATCTTCGGGATGTTGTTCCAAGCTCTTTACTCTTTAAACTGTTTGGGCTTTAATATTTTTTATTTCGAGAAATTTTTTTTATATTGAACTTTTTCCAGGACTGAATATCAACTATCAATTTAGAATTAATATTGTCTAGAACCTACCTTAGGTATGAAGTTTTAAACGTATAAATAAATCCTTGATCTTGTTGTTGCCTAAGTGATTGGGCTTCGGTGGTACAAATTGACATTGGAATGACTTAAATCTTGTCGATGTTCTGGAGCATTATCTACCAGTGATACCATTAATAGTACCTTGAAACTAAAATTCTTTCGTTTTAATAGCTTTCAATCTCTGGGACAAGTTAATTAAAACCTCAATCTTTAATTAAAATCTCACGCTTTAGAAGTTGATATCGAATGTAAAATAGTGCCAAAACGGTTTTTTTTAGAATTAATTTTGTAACTTTTGAACCATTATCCGTTCAAAAGTTGCAGCATTAATTCAATACATAAATTTTGTTAAATTTTGCCGCCATCAAAACATATTTAAAGCCTGTGCTTTGTGTCTTTTCTCTACACGAACAGCCGACTTATATGGGAGGTATTAGTGGGCGTGACCCGATCGTGACCAACACAAATCCAAAATTTGTTTATATTATGCCTACTAACTATGCGAAGTTACAACACTGTATCTATATTTTTGGAGTTCATGCCAAAAAAAATCGATTTGGGAACAGTATTTAGAAATTCTCATTCGTTTAGATTCCTTCATCAGTCTCTCATATTCGTGTTTAGGAGGCCGAAATCTATAGAAAAAAATATTTAGAACTCTGCAGCTGACAAAAAAAAGACTTGTAAACTGGAGTGATTGAATGCGTAATGAAGAAACTAATCCCACAAAAACGTTCAAGCAAAAATAATGAATAAAAAACGTATCTAACGGCTATTTCTTTTATTTTACGATTTATCTGCAATCTATATATATAAAAGTGAATATTTGTTTCTACGTATGCCGCTATAGACTTGAAAACAGTGCTGCCAGTTTGGCATTTTTTATGCTTTTTTAGCATATTTTTTTTGCCTGCTGCACTTTTTTTTTGAATCCAAATGCTAAATGCTTTTTAGCATATTTTTTTTGACATTCATCGATTTTTTGTTATTTTTAATGTTGAATTTAGCATTTTTTTTGTCAGGAATAGCATTTTTCACTGTACATGCATGAACCTAATAAAAAGGCAATTCTAAAACTGGATGTCTGTAGAAATTAAAATAATTTCAATTTGAATTGAACTTTATTTTATGGAATATGTATATATATATGGGTAATTCCATTGTGACATATGTGACAGTCGTACGTTTACGTTTAAATGAGATGAGAAACAATGAAAAACTTAATTTTTTTATTACTTCTTTATCTTTTTATATAATACTTAAGCCACACCTCGCCTGAATGACGAATGGGTTGACCTAAAATGGCAACAAAAACGGTAAATGGGGTTTTGTTAGGGGTTAATTGTATATCAAAAATCCACTTGAATCAAAATCCTAGCTGATCCTTTATTTTAAGATAAAATGATTTTTCGTTTTTTTAGTCCGTTTTGCGCTTTTTTTTAGAAGTGACGTTCTTTGCTCCATGATTCCACCATAAAATCATAGAAATAATATATCGTGTTATATCTTATTGGAAGCGTACGGACTTCAGGTTTAAGACACTTTTGTCCAAATTAAGTTTTCGGGACTAAATTAAGCTTTGCGGAAAAAAAACTGAAAGTCTTTTATTTTTTATTTTCCCAAAAATTTTATATTTTCCTCACATCTCGCCGGAATGATAAATAGGTTGACCTAAAATAGCAACATAAGCGATTAATGGGGTTTTATTAGGAGTAAATTGTACATTAAAAATCCACTTGAATCAAAATCCTAGCTTATCCTTTTTGTAAGATAAAAGTATTTTTTGATTTGTATCTCCGTTTTTTGCTTTTTTTAGAAGTGACGTTCTTTGCCCCATGTTATATCTCATTGGAGTTATTTATTGTTGTAACAAATATTTTATGATAAGAGTGTACTTACATCATTAGTATATATGTAAAGTATATATTAAAAACTCAAAGATGTGACCAGATCATTGATGCAATTTTGCAGTCCGTTTAATAATAAATGAAAATAAGAAAGGTTTTGCGCATTTTATTTTTATAAAATTTAAGTAATTGTCTTTACTTGTATTTTTATTTTGGTCACAGGTCCAACTTTCTGTGGTAATGCCCAAAGTTTATAAAGTTTAGTTAAAAGCTTAACCAGTAAGAAAGTTTCAGTAGGGCGACCCGACTTACATATACCATCACCCTCAGTAAAATAAAAAATTTTTTATTATATTGATATTATTACTCGATTTCTAAAGTGGGTGGAGTGGTAAATTTGTATGGGAGGTACTAGAAGGGGCGTTTCTAGACTTCTAGGTTTATCCTCCAAAACTTTATCCTGTTATAGCTTTACTAAATATAGAGTTTGGGCACGATAGCGTTGGATGTATTGATATTATTACTCCATCTCTGAAGTGGGCGGAAAGGTACATTTGTATGGGAGGTCCCATAAGGGTCGCTGCTAGACTTCCAATTTTTTCTCCAAAACTTCCTGTTATAACTTAATAAAATACAGAATTGGGGCACGATCGTGTCGAGAATATTGATATTATTACTCCATCTCTAAAGTGGGCGGCGTGGTACATTTGTATGGGAGGTACCAGAATGGGCGTGTCTAGACTTCCAGATTTTTTCTCCAAAACTTTATCCTGCTTGAACTTTACTAAATACAGAATTTGGTCACGATCGCGGTTGTTCTAATAATAATATTAATCCAGATGTGTGTGGGAGGTACCACATGGGGCGTTGGTAGACTTCAGTTTTTTTCTCAAAAACTGTATCCTGCTATAGCTTTACTAAATTAAGAATTAGGGTACGAGCGCGATAGATTTATTGATATTATTACTCCATATCTAAAGTGGGCGAAAAGGTGAATTTGTATGGGAGGTACCAGAAGGGGCGTGGCTAGACTTTCTATTTTTTTTCAAAACTTTATCCTGTAATAGCTTTACTAAGTACAGAATTTGGGTACGATTCCGTTGGGTGTATTGATATTATAACTCGATTTCTAAAGTGGGCGGAATAATGTATTTGTATGGGAGGTACCAGAAGGGGCGGAGCCATGTAGCCCATTTGCAATACCGTAAGTAGTTTTGGGGAAATATTAGCTCGTGCAAAATTTCAAGACATTTGGTTGCGTCTTTCGGGAGTTATCGTGCGAACCAGCCGGACAGCCACCAGACAGACAGACGGACATGGCTCAAACGACTTAAAAAGTCATGAATCGAATTTGGTTCAAAGAAACCTAGGGTCTAAAGTCACTCCTTCTATGTGTTACACTTTTGGGTCATATCAAATGATATATACCTTCATCCCTAAGGGTGATGGTGATGGGTGATGGGTCGTATCAAATGATATATACCTTCATCCCTAAGGGTGATGGTATAAAAATTGGTTTATAAATCTCTTATAACTTTTTATGAATACGATCGTAAATGTTTAATAAACATAAAATTTGAAAAAAACGTATGTTTTAACAAAAAAAAAAAATTTAGCACTGGTTTTTTATGAATTGCACTTTTTTTTGGGACTTTTTAGTATATTTTTTTTCCAAATTGCACTTTTTTTTTGAGTTTTAGCATATTTTTTTTGCCGGCTTCTGGCAACACTGCTTGAAAACCACCGAACCGATGTGCAACAAACAGGATTCATTAGAAAGACAATCTTCCGAGGATGGTTATAGGCTACCTAAACATTGCATTTGACACTTTTGGTCCATTTATTGAGTCGATTTTTAATTTTTCTCCTCCTGCCAGTATTTTATTACAGCCACCCTTTCTAGGTCAGACGCTGACCGGGGTACCTCTCACTCTGAGCCGACGTGCCTGGGTGTTATGTTCCGCCCCTCACAGCCGTGCTCTGACGGGTGTCAAAGCCACGTTTGCAAGCGTCACCACGTAGAAGTACTCCGTCCGCAGTAGTACCACGAATACTGAGCTCTGTGGGTAGACTTAAAGTGCAATTGGCAAGAATCACTCTGGGTTTGCCAAGTTAAACCGATCAGAAGTTTTACCTTGCATCATACTCCCGACGCCCGACAATTGCAATTAGTGACTTTAAACCATTAGTGGATGCAATATGATCAAGTCAAAAACTAGCGGGATAAGATTGTTAGACGTGGCCCGCCCACAGAACCTAATTTGTAAAAGTGCGGCATCTGAAGTACTAGATTAGTAGGAAAGGCCCTACTAGATCATTAGGTGTGACCCCGTCTATTGGTCGTAAAGTTACGAATTGTCATGAAATTTGGTCTGTATTCAATTGAGATCAATATACGTATTTTAAAGAAAAGGGTTGGCATTTGAAATATGTTGTGGAAAAAATACCAATATGCGTGATAAAGCCAAAAATGGGTGGCCCTGCCCAATTCTGTTTTCCAATAGCAATAGCTGGAGGACTGTTGCATCATTCGTGCAACTATGAAATTATTTAGGATCAGTGGTGTATGTGACCGAGATCTACGGCAGAAAATAAATCGAATACTCATGAATTGAAATATTTCTCAAATCAGCATCTATTACAATTAGAGCGACGAACTTTAAACAACAGTGTAATACTAGAAATTACGAATGAGTGTGCAAGATTTTTTTTTCCTTGATGTACACATGGGCTTTGATATTGTTGATTTTGGTAAATGTTTGATCACAAAACGAATCGCGTTGGCTACTGTAAACTTCAGTATTGCGCAACTCTTTTTGACGTTGCAGAATGGCGCACTAAATTACAAGTTTCTGAGAACCGCACATGTGATATCAAGATAAAAAATGTTGCAAACATGTCACATCATAATGAGGGATGAGTGTACACACAAAAATCGCTGAAACCCCTTGATGGCGCATTATAGGAGTTAAGAAGCAATACTGGATTAAATTATCCTTTTTAAATTAATTTAACCAGAAAATATAAGGGAACTGATGTATAGATACTATGTATTCCAATGATACCCACGGATTTGCCGTTTGATTCAACTGATTACAGTTGCCAGTTCGGTTAGAATTTGCGATGACAATCAGTAATTCTGAAGGACAGTCTATTCAAGTTTGCGGCCTGAATTTGAAAATTCATGTTTTTTTTCCATGAACAGCTTTATGTGGCATGTTCATGTGTAGAAGGACCCGCTGAATAACATATGTACACTCCTTTGGTTCTCCAATACACGTTTTATTATCAAAAGCATTGCAATACATTTATGTCTTTAAAAATATATTAATCTCTTAATATAACTCAAAAATTTTTGTTAAATTTCTATGAGAATACCAAAAAAAAAACTTACACAAAACAAAGATTTATTTCACCCATAAAATGTACATTTAAGCCAATACTTCTTTAGGCAGGACGAAGTCTGCCCGGTCAGCAAGTAAAATATATTTTTTCACGAAATTTAATAACTTTTGTACCATTTGGTTTGAAAATAATAAAATAAATCAATAACACCGCAAATAAATCCAAATGTTTTACAGGCATATACATATAGTTATAAGTATACAAAGCTAGCATATAAAATATCCGCCATGTTTCAAAATTTCGATCAGGCTTTTGCAGGAACACAAAAAATCTGAAAAATGTTTTGACTAGATTTTCACAATCAGTAGATCCAAATTACCGTAAAAAAGTTGTCCTGTACGAATGAATAATATTTGTGTAGCTTATATTAATCATGTTTATCGTACGGTACCTAGACATATATTACCACTAGGGTGGTCGGAAGTTATATTATATTTAAAATCAATTAATTAATTTCTGATTTTTGTATCATCAAAATTGGACTAGTGGTTCTTGAGTTATGGCTTTAAAACTTTAAGCCCAAAGCAGCACGGATCAACATAATCCAATCTGGCTCAAACTTCGGCTATCCTAGAATCTACAAACACTTATCATATTTAACACCGACAAAAATCCAACATTGATTTTTACGATCACCGTAATTATTACCGCCTAAATGCATATGCTAATAATTTTCTTTTTCCTAGCATTTTTCATTTTTGATAATGACATATTTGAAATTGTTTAAAAAGTATATAGTCGATCATGGGCTAATTACACCAGTTTACAAATCTTTATTTTTTGTCAGCTGCAGAGTTGTAAATAATTTTTATACCATCACCCTTAGGGATGAGGGTATATATCATTTGATACGACCCAAAAGTGTAACACATAGAACGAGTCACTTTAGACCCTAGGTTTCTTTGAACCAAATTCGATTCATGACTTTTTAAGTCGTTTGAGCCATGTCCGTCTGTCTGTCTGTCTGTCAAATGCCAAATGTTTTGAAATTTTGCACGAGTTATTATTTTCTCAAAACTACTTACGGTATTGCAAATGGGCTACATGGCCCTGCCCCTTCTGGTACCTCCCATACAAAAACATCATTCCGCCCACTTTAGAAATCGAGTAATAATATCAATACACCCTACGGGATCGTCCCCAAATTCTGTATTTAGTAAAGCTATAACAGAATAAAGTTTTGGAAAAAATTTTGAAAGCCTAGCCACGCCCCTTCTGGTACCTCCCATACAAATCTACCTTTCCGCCCACTATAGAGATGGTGAAATAATATCAATAAATTAAACGTGATCAGAACCAAATTCTCTTTTTAGTAAAGCTATAACAGGATAACGTTTTGGATAAAAAAATTGGAAGTCTATCCACGCCCCATCTGGTACCTCCCATACACATCTGGTACCGCCCACTTTAGAAATCGATTAATATTATTAAAAGACCTAACGCGATCGTGCCCAAAATCTGTATTTGGTAAAGTTTAAGCAGGATAAAGTTTTGGAGAAAAAATCTGGAAGTCTAGACACGCCCCTTCTGGTACCTCCCATACAAATGTACCACTCCGCCCACTTTAAAAATAAGGTAATAATATCAATACACTCGACACGATCGTACCCAAATTCTGTATTTTGTTATGTTATAACAGGACAAAGTTTTGAAGAAAAAATTGGAAGTCTAGCGACGCCCCTTATAGTACCTCCCATACAAATGTACCTTTCCGCCCACTTTAGGGATGTAGTAATAATATCAGTACACCCAACGCAATCGTGCTCAAATTCTGTAATTAGTAAACTATAACAGGATAAAGTTATGGAGAATAAATCTGGAAGCCTAACCACACCCCTTCTCGTACCTCCCATACAAATGTACCACTCCGCCCACTTTCGAAATCGAGTAATAATATCAATATAATAGAAAATTATTTATTTTACTGAGGGTAAGGGTAAATGTAAGTCGGGTTGCCCGACTGAAACTTTCTAACTGGTTTTAATTACAAATCGGTTAATTTCAATAACACAAGACTTAAACAATATCTTATATTGGGTGATGGTATTTATCAGTCAGTTTAACTGACTGAAATTTCTGTTCTGGTTTTCTATAGATTTCGGCCTCCTAAACACAAATATGAGATTTTTCCTCTGATTACACAGTGCAACAGTGAAAAAAATACAAGAACGTGACAGTATAGGTTCGATTCTACTATCGAAGGGTAATAAAACCCTATACTTAGTTTGGCGAGATTGGTGACCAATTTTTTTTTATGGACCCTAAATGATTCCCAAAATCACTGTGCCCCTCGAAAAAAGGTGTCATCAGTTTTTGTCCAATAACTTACTCCCACTTCGTGGTAGCGCTAAACTATATTCGGCAATAATGTAGCTGGGAGTTTTGCGCACTTACTTTATTAACAAATTATGTCAAAAAGGTTGGTTATTCCTGCATTTTTTCAAAAAAAATTGAAGAAGAAATTATTATTTTTTTCACTTTTTTGAGCATTACTTTGAGGGAGTCCAAATTTTTCACTAACAATGTTCGCCAAAATTGTAGCCATGGTGAAGCTGAACAACTTTCATGAACATATCTATACTATGATACAGGTTTTTCGTAGCTTTACGCACATAAACGCCAGTAACGTGGTTGAATATCAACCGATTTTAATTTTCTCAAATATTTAGAAAGAAGAGACTGCGGCCTTTCTAACTATATATATAGTTATATTGATAACTTGTCATATCTGTCTGTTTTTTGCCTCGAAATTTCAAACATTTGTGACGTTTTCACAATTTTTTAAGTTTGAGAAAGTTTGTAGCCACTATTTTATAAGGACACCCTAATATTTACTGTTTTATTCAGAAAGTGCACGCTATCACGAGTTAAACGCATATTTGTTTGTAAAAATCGGTTAACAAATAGTTTAGTTATTCATGTTTTCCGAAGGACGCAACTTTCGTACCCTATGATAAAATAAAAGTTGAAGTAATTAACAACAACACAAAAACAATACTTCTTCTTCAACTCTTTGATTTTAGGATATGCATAGGATATGAAAGTTGCGTCCCTCGGAAAACATGAATAACATAACTATTTGTTAACAGATTTGTACAAACAAATATGCGTTTAACTCGTGATAGCGTGCACTTTCTGAATAAAACAGTTAATATTAGGGTGTCCTTATAAAATAGTGGCTACAAACTTTCTCAAACTTAAAAAATAGTGAAAACGTCACAAATGTTTGAAATTTCGAGGCAAAATACAGACAGATATGACAAGTTATCAATATAACTATATATATAGTTAGAAAGGTCGCAGTCTCTTCTTTCTAAATTCTTTGAGAAAATTAAAATCGGTTGATATTCAACCACGTTACTGGCTTATGTGTGCGTAAAGCTACGAAAAACCTGTATCATAGTGGACTTTATGAGCTATTTAGGTTGCCTAGACACGTTCAGATTGTATTGATATGTTCACGAAAGTTGTTCAGCTTTACCATGGCTACAATTTTGGCTAACATTGTTAGTGAAAAATTTGGACTCCCTCAAAGTAATGCTCAAAAAAGTGAAAAAATAATAATTTCTTCTTAAATTTTTTTTGCAAAAGTGCAGGAATAACCAACCTTTTTGACATAATTTGTTAATAAAGTAAGTGCGCAAAACTCCCAGCTACATTATTGCCGAATATAGTTTAGCTCTACCACGAATTGGGAGTAAGTTATTGGACAAAAACTGATGACACCTTTTTTCGAGGGGCTCACTGATTTTGAGAATCTTAAGGGGTCCATAAAAAAAAATTGGTCACCAATCTTGCCAAACTGAGTATAGGGTTTTATTACCCTTCGATAGTAGAATCGAACCTATACTATCTCGTTTTTGTATTTTACAAAAAGTCGTCATTTGTTGCATAGTGTTATTTTTTAAGATATGAATTTTTTTAATTATTTTGCAAATTTTTTGTGAGTTGCATCAGCTTATTGGAGAATAATTCGTAAACGCATCCAACGATTTGAACAAGAGTGGTCTCCAATTGAAGGTAATGTGCTCCCCTAAAACCCATCTATACAAGCTTTTAACATCAGTTAGGCAGTTCTGATGGTAGGAGCATTCAAAGTTTAAAAAACGAATATTTTTGTTTAAAAATCACGGTTTTTAATTTATTAAAAAAATTATAAAAAATATTAATCGCAAAAATAAATCCAATTTCATAAATTGAGTATAAAGATTGGACTTCCCCGAGCAAAACAAGCCATCGTTTATAAAAATTGGGTGATAAGAGGGAAAGTTACACGTTTTTTAAGAGGACACTAAAAAGGGTAAATTTTTTGATTTTAAGCATATCACGCTAGGCTTAGAGCTAAACTTTACGTTGCATGAAAAGGACGATAAAAAGTGGATATGCCACTGTATTCTGGGTTGATCATTAGGTTGATTCTTATTTGGCAAAAAAAAAAATGTTTTTGGAATTTTTCATGGGCCAAGCAAAAATTTTATTAAGACGTATAAAAAAACTCTATGTGAATTTTTTTAATTTTTTTCTTAAAGGTTTAGGGGTCGCTACCGGGGTTCGAAGTTCAAAATTTTACCGTCATCCTGAGGGATAAGCTGAATAACTCGAGTAAACCTTAACTGATCCTTATGGAAATTTTTCAGTATTAATAATTTCCATAACAAAGTAATATAATTGTAAATGGGCAGAATTGCCCCACTCCTTCTAGTACCTCCCATACAAAATTAACTATTTTTTGATAATTAATATTTCTCCCATAACTTTCAAACGGGCAGATGGATGGCATTTAAACTTGGTCAGTTTAATTACCTTTTAATAACAGATAAACTCCCAGAATATCAAAACCTTTCACCCCTTCTGGAACCTCCCATACAAATGACCGAATTAACCCCCATATTTTTACCTACATATCTTTTTAGTTAAAATACTGAATTCAATAAAATTTTGTGTGAGATGAACACATGCCAAAATTTGACTCGTGAGTGACTATAGACTATATAGGCCAACCCCTTCTGGTACCTCCCATACAAAATTACCTATTTTTCGATAAATTATTTTTTACCAATAATTTCCAAACGGACTTCTGGATGGCATTTAAACTTGGCCAGTTTAATTACCTTGTAATAACAGTTAAACCCCCAGAAAATCAAAACCTTTCACCCCTTCTGGAACCTCCCATACAAATTGCCGAATTAACCCCTATATTTTTACATACATTTTTTTGTAAGTATGCTGAATTCATTTATATTTTGCTAAAGATATACGCTTATTGTAATTTTACTAATGCTTATCTTAAACATAAATCTAGTTTAATGAATGTTATTAGATATTCAACATAGATAATGCAACGCTATTGTCTTGCCCCCTCCACTAATTTGCAGTCCAACTTAGGAATTTTTACAGTACAGTTAGTAAGAAATGATTTATTTCAAATTTGTTCATCAGTTTTTGTTGTATTATTATTTAAAAAGGTACATTTCGAAAATAAAAATTAAATTAAACAGTTAAAAAATAATATTAAAATAAAAATTTAATATATTAATATTAAACATGAATTCATTGCATGAAAAACTTAACATTAAAAAATATAATTATAAACAACTGTATTACTGCTTACAATTTTCTTTAAATTTTAAAATATTGTAAAATATTATTTACACATGGTAGATTTTTTTGGATCTGAATATTTTTTTCTAAATTCTTTCACCAATAATAATAGGAACTGCTTCTGTTCTCCATAATGTGTATGCAATTTATTGTATTCCTGCATCAAGGCCACTCTGTGTTCAGCAATATCGTTAACAACCTTCAACCTAGACCGAACTAATTCTTTACTTAATTTTAAGTCTGCATCTTGCTCCCAATCTTCAACATTTTTTTTAGGAAACCCGATTTAATACCCGTTATGCTGAAAAACCTAAGAGTATTGTTGGATACAAAATGCTCAAGACTTTTGGAATGTAGTAGGTTTCCATCCACTGTAACACGTTTTTCTGGATTATCTACTCCTTCTATGTTTAAAGCATTTACCATCTTCTTCTTAATTTCATGAGAAACTTTGTCATCAAAAATGCAAATCCAACTAGCTCTTCCTAAAAATACTAGAGATAACCTAGAATTTTTTTAAGGCTATTGCCGCTGTCTCTTTATTAATTGTTGCATAAGACTTCAAGTCTTTTAATAACTGGAGGTCATTTCTTGAAGCAGAAAGTCCAGAAGTGGATTCAAACCAATATTTAAGGTAAATATTAATTATAAAAATGCAAACATCCTGTATTCCAAATAATTCGCTTTCGTTTAACTTGAACTGCTCTCTGAATAAATATATTTTTAAGGAATATATTGCCTTAGCCTTCCATCTAGCACGGTGAAGACCTGCTGGTGCTCTGAAGAATATTTGTGTTTTTGGAACATCCCGCAGAATATTATTGTCAGCTTAAGTAGCTCTTTGTAGTCCTCTCGTGGCTGAAACTCTTTAAGCTGATTTTCGGCAAAACAAATAGCATTCGCAGAATTCTTTACTTGTCTTAATATAAGATCATCCGATATGCCAGGTTTAAAATTGGAATGATCAATTTTTGTCCAGGCATTTTTAAACCTCTTAAAAAGTAATATTTCAGGACCGGTTGCTATTCCCGAAATACAATGCATAAGTCATAATATATGACTTCTACGTTTAAAACTGCGCATTCTTTTGTACGTCTTAACAAAATTTTAAGTTAACCTATGAAAAAAATCAAAATTTTCTGTCAAATAAGTAGCATAAATATGTAAAACTATGAGGGTGAATTCGGTCATTTGTATGGGAGGTACCAGAAGGGGTGTGACAAAGGTTTTGATTTTCTGGGGGTTTATCTGTTATTACAAGGTAATTAAACTGACCAAGTTTAAATGGCATCCAGCTGTCCGTTTGGAAATTATTGGTAAAAAATAATTTGTCTAAAAATAGGTAATTTTGTATGGGAGGTACCAGAAGGGGTTGCCCAATATAGTCCATATTCACTCACGAGTCAAATTTTTGCACGTGTTCATCTCACACAAAATTGTATTTAATTCAGTATTTTTGCTAAAAAGATATGTAGGTAAAAATGTGGGGGTTAATTCGGCCATTTGTATGGGAGGTACTAGAAGGGGTGTGACAAAGGTTTTGATTTTCTGGGGGTTTATCTGTTATTACAAGGTAATTAAACTGACAAAGTTTAAATGCCATCAAGCTGTCCGTTTGGAAATTATTGGTAAAAAATCATTTGTCTAAAAATAGGTAATTTTGTATGGGAGGCACCAGAAGGGATTTGCCGATATAGTCCATATTCACTCACGAGTCAAATTTTTGCATGTGTTCATCTCACACAAAATTTTATTGAATTCAGTATTGTTACTAAAAAGATATGTAGGTAAAAATATGGGGGTTAATTCGGTCATTTGTATGGGAGGTACCAGAAGGGGTGTGACAAAGGTTTTGATTTTCCGAGTGTTTAAACTGACCAAGTTTAAATGCCATCCATCTGCCCGTTTGAAAGTTATGGGAGAAATATTAATTATCAAAAAAAAGGTAATTTTGTATGGGAGGTACCAGAAGGGGTGGGGCAATTCTGCCCATTTACAATTCCATTACTTCGTTATGGAAATTATTAATATTGAGAAATTTTCATAAGGATCAGTTAAGGTTTACTCGAGTTATTCAGCTTATCCCTCAGGGTGACGGTAAAACTTTGAATTTCAAACCCCGGTAGCGACCCCTAAACCTTTAAGAAAAAAATTAAAATAAATTCACATAGAGTTTTTTTGTACGTCTTAATAAAATTTTAACTTGGCCAATGAAAAATTCCAAAAACATTTTTTAAGACTCACCCTAACATATAAAAAATTTATTAACATAAAATATAAATAAAATAATGTTAGTAAATAACAATATAAATTGTTTGGTTGAAATACATACAAATGTTTTTATTTATATACTACTGGAAAAAATATAGCGTGCGTCACATAGGGTTCACGGCTTTTGAGAAAAAAAACTACAGTGCGGCTTTAGACCAGGCAAATTCACGACGAATCAGATATTTACACTACGGCAGATTCTGGAGAAAAGCCATGAGAAGCAAATCGACACTTACCACCTCTTTGTCGATTACAAAGCTGCCTTCGATAGTCCCATCAGGCATCGACTATACGAAGCCATGTCTGAGTTCGGTATTCCTGCGAAGATAGTTCGTCTCTGCCGGTGTACCCTTACGAATACCAAATCCTTTGGTCGGATTGGCAAGTATCTATCTGCACTATTCGATACGACGAGAGGCCTTAGACAGGGTGACGGTTTGTCATGTGTACTGTTCAACATAGTGATGGAGAAGGTGTTAAGGAAAGCAGCGGTTAACATGTCTGGCACCATGTTGAATAAGAGCCACATGCTGCTTGCATATGCCGATGATATCGATATTATCGGTCGAACGATGCGAGAGGTAACAGCTGTCTTCTCATCAGTTGAAAGACAGTCAGCGAAAATGGGTTTGGCAGTGAATGAGGACAAGACGAAGTTAATGGTATCATCGAATAAAGTGTCCCCCCCTTGGGGACGCAGCGTGAACGTTCAAAACTATTGATTTGAGGTAGTGGATGAATTTATCTACCTCGGATCCGCCATGAATAAAAACAACAATGTCAGCCTTGAAATAAAACGGAGAATAGTTCTCGCCAAAAGGTGTTTCTTTGGAATACGCGAGCACTTCATAAACACCACCCTATCTCGAACCACCAAAGTCCAGCTGTACCGGGTACTAATTTTACCGGTCCTGTTGTATGCCTCCGAATCTTGTGTGCTTACACAGGCAGATGCAGCTCATCTGGCTGTGTTTGAGAGAAAAATACTCCGCAAAATATATGGACCTATTTGCGTAAACGGCGAGTTTAGGATTCGGATGAACCATGAGCTGTACGAGTTTTACCACGACATTGATGTGGTCAAGCGAATCAAAGTGCAACGATTACGCTGGCTAGCCCATGTCGTGAAAATGGATGAGAATACTCCAGCTCGAAAGGTATTCTATCAAGACCTAGAAGGACGGCGCAAAAGAGAGAGACCGCGACTACGTTGGAACAACCAGGTGGAGGAATCACTGACGCTGCTTGGTAGGACTGACTGGAGACGTTGCGCACAAGATCGAAGCGAATGGAAATCTCTAATCATTTCGGCCTTTGACTTAGACACTAAGATATAAATATGTATATATGATGTCAAGTTGTTTTAAAGGCTAATGATAATAATTCATAAATTGAGAACGCCTGGACCGATTTTTTTTTAATTTGTTCGTAATTGCCAGGAGGAGGTTAATGTGAAAGATAATTTTGGGAAAATCCTCCAAAATAGTCGAGAAATTGAAAAAATCAAAATTTTTTGTTATTTTTTGTATGGAATATTGTGTGCAATTGTTACAGCTTGAATTTCAATAGAACCAGCACAAAAATTTCAGTCAGGTAAACTGACTGATAAATACCATCACCCAATATAAGATATTGTTTAAGTCTTGAGTTATTGAAATTAATAGATTTTTAAAATAAAATTAATTATGTATTATTTTTTGTCTGTATGTAGAGCAAAAACATACAAAATTTGACCTATTTGTACAGAAGGTACAATTAGGGGCAGCACAACGTGTCTGATTTTTTTTGTAAATCAACGTTCAATGATCGCTTAATTTGGCAAAATTTGTCTGAATTGAGTGTACATACAAAAATGATACGTATGTAAAAGTCGAAATATCCCATATATTTATATGGGAGGTACCAGAAGGGGTGTGCCAAATAGTTAGGGTTGCTGAGGCTTTGCCTTCTATTACAAGATAAATTAACTGACCAAATTTGATTATCCTCCCAGGTGCCGGTTTACAAGTTATGGGAGAAATATTAATTTTCCAAACAAAGTCATTTTGTATGGGAGGTACCAGAAGGGGTGATCCGATATAGTCCATATTCATTCCTGATTAAAATCTTTATAACCGTACACCTTACGCAAAATTTTACTGAATTCAGTGTACTTACAAAAAAGATATGTACGTGAGACTATGGGGGTGGGTTCGTCATTTGTATGGGAGGTACCAGAAGGTGTGTGTCAAATAGTTAGGCTCTCTGAGGTTTCGCCTCCTATTACAACATAAATTTATCGACCAATATTCATTACCTCCCAAGTGTCAGTTGGGAAGTTATGGGAGAAATATTAATTTTCCAAAAATAGGTAATTTTGTATGGGAGGTACCAGAAGGGGTGCGGCTATTCAGCCCATTTACAATCCCATAAGTTCGTTTTGAAAAATATTAATACTGGTAAATTTTCATACCGATCCGTTAAGGATTACTCGAGTTATCCTGCTGACAAGCCATCCAGCCAGCCAGACAGACGGACAGAGCTCAATCTTCTTAAAAAGTCCTGAAACCAATTTGGTCTTAAGATACTTGGGGTCTAACTCGTCTCCTTTAATGCGTTACACTTTTTTTTCGTATCAAATGATATATACCCTCATCCCTAAGGGTGATGGTATAAAAATAGAACATTTTTGTTGAAAAAAAAACTCGGAAAATTCCAGAAAAACTTGGATTTTAACTACAAAATTTTGCATTGTATCGCTTGATTTGATCAAAATCGCAAATTGAAAGTTTGTTTAAATTGTTCCGTAGTGACGTTTCTAATGGAAAAATAGACAATTTTTGGTGAAAAATTACGGAAAAGAGGAAAAACAATTTAATTTTTTTCGCCGAAATTTAACATTTTATCGTATGGTTGATAATTTTGGACGATGTTAATTTAAAAAATTTCGGATAATAGAAAAGTTCTTAGTGAAAAATCGGAAAATTCCAAAAAAACTCGAAAAAGTTGAATTTTTGACGAAATTTGCATTTTATTGCTTGATTTAATGATTTCAGTCGACATTAAGGTGCAAAATTTTTTATGATGCTTGGAAAATTTCGGATTATTGTAAAATTTAAGCGAAGTCGCAGTGGTGATTGTTGGGAAGAATGTGGAATCAGGCGATATTGTTCTTAAGCGTCGGGATGGTGGACTATTGAGGCACGCGTACGAGACTCATCGGCCAGATGATGAACTTCAATACCCGTTGATGTTCTGACGTGGACGGCTATCACCTCAATTTAAATATGGTCTATATTAATAGTATATTAATAGTATTCACTTCTTTTTCATTCTCCATTTAAGTTCGAAATCGTATTTATTTATTTATTTATTTGATTCAGCCCATACAAAAGAATTTAATTCTTATTTAAAGCATAAGGGTTACATTTGTTGATATTTGAATATAGTTGTACATTTTTTAGATTTTAATTTTAATTTCAGGAGAAGAAACGAATAAAATGGTTTGCTCAATGAGTTTTTATGCTTATCGATTGATGATTCGGCAAGATGTTGACAATCATCTGTTAAGATATCGCCTGTTACTTCAACAGTACTGCGATGACATGTATGTACGTCAAGTTTGAAATGGAGCACCTCAATTTTATTTTTTTCAATCAGTCGCCACATTTCGACTTTTATTAAACATTTGTTGATTTTTTCGCTTTTTCGGTATTGTCTCGGTAGTTTTTGATTACATTCGGAAAATCGAATATACCCTACAATCGGCCATTTTTTGTTTAATTCGGAACTCAAAATCTATAATGCCTATCACCCCTCTCGATTTCTTTATTAGAGCGTCAGATGCTCTAATAAAATTTAACGCGAATTTCAATGCTTTGCGCGATGAAGACCTCGATATTTACAGTCTTGAGGTGCGAAGTCACTCCTTTACGTTGCACTTTTAGGTCGCATTTATGAGTATTTCCACAGAAGTATCAACCGTGATCGAAAAATTAAAAGTTGGCAAACAAAATTTTCTGACTTGTATTAGTAAAGACGAATACTTAAATTTTATTAAATTAAAATGTCCAAAGCTTTTCTTATTTTCCGCGTTGATTTAACGGACTGCAAAATTGCATTCTTTTGCTGGTCAGCATTTTTAAATTTTAATATTATATTTACTGGTAATGCAAGTCCACCCTTATCATAAAATTGTAGTTACAACAATAAATAACTCCTATAATAGTAAAAAATTATCAGTTAGCAGCAAAATTTTGATTTTATTTTATTGACGTTCTAATGTAACATTCGTGATCAACAAAAAGTGGCATATAAACTTTTTAATATTCCCTAATTTCGCAAATAAAACAATGGCTTAAACAAACATTTTTTCAAACATTTCACTGCTATGGGATATTTTGTCACATAACGTCAGTAACATAAGGTAGGTCTTTAATACCTCGTGGTTAAAAACCAGAGGATCAAATTTGCCCAACAAAAATATATTTCGAAGCACTATTGGTCTATTTTATGAAATAATTAAGTGCATATACTAAATGTTAAACAACGCGCTGATTTTTGAAATTTCAAGAACTAACATAAAACGCACTTCTATTTCGTGTAGCAAAACGTAGGCCTGTGTTTTGTTTATATCTTGGATTGTAGTTTTTTTAGGATGACGCCTTTTTTACATAATGTAGAGCTAGTAGGGAGCTATTCAGCTATTTTTCTATTGAATCGTACGATCGTACATTCGTAAGGCTGGAATTACCCATTTACCTTTCTTCCCGTAGGGTAAGGTATAAAAAACATTACATCAAAAATACGAAATATATCTGGGAAGAGCTAACCAAAAAATAAATTTACTTTCGATAATGGGTATTTTTAACCAAAATTTAATTTCGATAATGGTTATTTGTAACCAAAATTTTTTTTCGGTTGCTGTAATGGTTATTCATACCCAAAATACAATTTTTCTCACTTGTATTGGTTACGATGACCAAATATATCTCATCGATAATGGTTTCTTATAACCGTTATTTGAATTCGTCAATGTTAATGGTTAAATAAGTCTTTTTCGCCATTTCTCTTATAATTTAATAAAAAAACTTAAACATTTTTCCCTAATTATCGTATGAAAGGCATTCGAATTAAGATTGTTGCTGCAATAATCAACAAAATATTGAGATAAATTATCAAAACAAAAAAAAATTTGTCTAATCAACGTAAAATGTTTTTGTACATTAAGAATGAGCTTTCAACATCCGAAAAAGTAATTCCGTAACATCGTATTTTGATGTTAATGTTGGTGCAGATTCACACAATTCTTTACTTATACTATCTGTTACTTCTAAGCGAACGTTTGATTAAATTTTTGTACAGCTTTGCAGTTTTAATTGATTGAGTTTCTTTTTCAATTAATACTCTTACGACCTTTAAAATGTCTTTATAATTGTTGGAATAGTAATTATTTGCTTCCAGCCATATTGTTATATGTTCTGGAGGTAATGCAAGATCTGGAAACATTTGTTTAATAAGTTCAGCTCTACATGGAGCTTTCGAAAATACCTTCTTGAAATAACCAATGGCTGTATTCACGTTTTCATATAAATTTCTAAAACATTCACACAAACTATGGAGACCATGAGCAATGCATGCTACATACGTCACCACTATAGCTTTTGCAGCAATTACCATGTATAGAGCAAAACATTACTCTTATTGAAGTTGACGTCTATATTTTTTATGGTGTCGCCACACAGTCAAGCAGTTGTCGAGTAATTAGTCTTTTCCAAATCTGCTATATGCAGTAAAAATTTCTCACTTTCCTTGTCAGAACTTAATACGCCTGCTATAACGTTTGCCACAGTCGTTGCATGCATTTCTTAAACGCTTAATTCGAAGACTGTTTCGAATGGCACTTTATAGTCCGTGAATTCCTTATTTTTCTTATAATTTTGGTTTCTCATTTTGTAAAGTGGGATGTCAGCAGACACAAAATCATACAAAGGCTCACTTTTACCTGTAATTCATGTTATTTTGAGAGTTTACCGGAACATTGTGGTAAAAACCATTTGCTTCAAAAATAAGGCAGATTTGGCTGTTACATTTGAAAAAAAAACAAAGTTGCAAAGAATTCCTTATTTATAAGAACGAAAAGTTAATATGAAATATTATATATAAAATATGCTACAGCATGTTTTTTTACAATGAGATATCAACAAACGGGTAATGTATTTACATGTTTCATGGTCCTACAAGTGTTTTAAGACCTATTTGTTAGAGCATATTTTGGCATATTTTACCATTAGTCATATTTCGGCAAATTTGGTTTTAGGAGCATAGTAATAAAAAAAACTTTTTTTACAGCATAATTTATATTTTTTACGCCATATTTTTTCAAAAATATCCCTTTTTAAGCATATTTTATGTTTCTCACATTATTTTGTTCGTAAAAACAAGTGTCTTTGCAACTTTGGTTTTTTAAAATGTAACAGCCAAATCTACTACATGTTTTACACAACTGTGAAATGTTAAACGTTTATTAATCCTGTTTTTCGCGCTTTCTTATTCAATAAGTAAATAAAACATAAAAAAGAGGTGCTTTTCATGCCTAGAGCTAATCCAACAAAAGCAGCAAAACTAAAGGCGGTTGTAGAAAAGTTTCCTGACTTACGAGCTGATGGTGGATTTCTCTATTCTTAAATCTGCAGCGAAGTTATTGCAACAGATCGCAGATTTCAAGTGAAGCAACATGTTGTAAGCCGCAAACATATTCAACTAAGTCATAGAAGTGAAAATAACAAGACCAAACAATTATTTTTTCTAGAATGTTCCGGTAGACTCTCAAAAGATCATGATTTTCATGAAAAACTGTGCCGAGCTTTTGTGTCTGCTGACATTCCACTATAAAAAATGAGAAATCAAAATATAAGAACACTATTTGAGGAATACACGGACTACCAAGTGCCATCCGAAACAGTTCTTCGAACTAAACATTTAATAAATGTATACAACGACTGCATGGACCAGAGACGAGCAAAACTAAAAAATCAATTTGTATGGATCTCAATCGATGAAACTATAGATGCAATAGGCAGAAATGTGGCAAAAATTTTAGCATGTGTATTAAGGAAATTGCAAGTCAGAAATTTTTACTACATACAGCAGCTTTGGAAAGGGCTAATTACTCAACAATTGCTCGACTGTGGGACGACGCACAGTGTGACTTTTGTCACTTTTAGGATGCCAAAAGTCCAAAAAAAAAATGTCCCCGATCGATATGAATTTTTAGCAAATGGTAAACAAGAGTACTTATGTTACGAAAATGTATTCAGAACAAAACAAAAAAACAACAATTAACATGATAACTGTTATCAAACTTGTGTCACTGTGACAAGTGTAGTAAATCAGTTTATAGTTTTAATTTTTTGTTGATCTTTGCGGTGGCATTACTTTTTTTTGGCAAAATATTTTTACAAAATTCTTTTTGCTATATTTAAGTTGGAATCTTTTTTTATAAAGACGTAAGTTTCTGAAGCTTTAACGTTATTATTTTATGTTTTATCAATGAAAATATGCAATCACTAAAAATTGAGTAATTTTTAAAAATGTGTATTTTTCGGTAGAGAAAAACTTGTATGATTCTGTAGAATTCTGTTAAGTGATTATATGGAGATTGAAGGTTTATATGTCTAGTTTCAGATTCAACAATAAGTTTTTGCTCCTTTTTGCTCCATTTTGCAATATTTAGATTTGTTGGCGGAAATATCACTCCTTCAACTTAATCTATTCATAAAAATTCTTAATATTACAATTTTTTCTTTTATTACTATTAATTTTTAATTACTTAAATATACTTAATTTTGTTTAGTTATACATTTTATTGAAATAGGTACTTGAAATTTATATCTATAATGATTGCTCCAAATATTATTAGGATAGGTACTTGCATTTAGGTGTATATCGATTGCTCTAAATATTAGTGTAAAATAGGTACCTTATTTACATATTTGTATATTTAAGTTGTGGCCACCTGACAACTGCGGTACAGATCTATTCTAATCTTCAACAAGTTCCTTATCGGAACGACAACTTGACGAAAGCATGCTTGCTTTCGGAATTTCCCCTTTACATTCGTGGATACGATGTATGAAATGTATGCTACACATCGCTTATCGAATGGAAATGAAGACATGGTGTGTACGGGGCGAAGAAAATAAGGAGAAGATGAAAAAGAAAAAAGAATATATCCAAAAAAGATTCAGATAGGAAGTTGGTCTTTTAATTGATATGCCAAAACAAAAATCAGGCAATACAAATGATGGTCACATGATGGAACCTGCATAGGTTCTGGATTTAAAATTAATTCTGTAGCTTTTGACCGCTTCGTCACAGATACCAGAGAATTGTACTTATCAGAATATGCATGGTACAATATGCCAGTGAGTGTGCATAAAATTCTTTTTCATGCAAAGGATATAAAAGCGTATTCCATTATTCCTATAGGTCAACTTTCTGAAGAGGCTCAAGAGTCCAGAGACAAAGATGCAAGAAATTATCGAGAACCCTATACCCGAAAAACATCTAGAATTGAAAGTAATTTGGATTTGTTGCACAGTTTGCTCATATCGTCAGACCGCTTTATATGCAGTTAGCGGAAAGTTACTAACGCAAAGCGACGAGCATTACCAAAAGATGTTATTGGTTTATTAGCAGTACCTGAATACGGAAACGATATTGACTCGAAGTACTTGTTTTTATTTCCAGATTACTTTTTTTTAATATGAAATTTAAATTTGTTTTCAAAAATATATATTAATCATCTGAAAACAACTACTAATTCAAGGCATTTGTGTGCGTTGGAGATTTATTTTATTGTATTATTTATATTTATTTATTATTACTTTATTATTTATATTTATTTGTTTCATATATTTTGTTTATTTATACGTATATATTGAAATAGGTACTTTATTGTTACTCGTCAATTGGATGTTAGTTTGTCTAGATAGATACTTCAATGTTATTTGTGAATTGAATGTTAGTTTGTGAAATAGGTACCTCCTTTTGTATAAGGCTATGGCTCTTTGTCCAATTGAGCATAATTGTTTTAGCTGTTGAACCCTGCGGTTGTTTTTTTTTACTGTTTATTGTTTTGTTTTGCCTGCAGTGTTGCAGAGATGTTTTAAATTTGGTTCTTTTTGTTAAAAGTAAATAATTGTCGTTTATTTTAAGTTATTAATATACCACTAGTTATTTTATATGTAATAAAGTAACTATTGTGGTTCTTAATAAATACATTAAAGATAAACTGTTGTTTTCGTGTGTTTTTAATTTTTGTTCTTGGTGGTTCGAAAGCCAATTGTGGTTGAAACAGTGTGTATCTAAAAATTTAGTGAAATTACAATTATTTTTATTTCTTTCCGCCCCAATAAGTGCTATTAAATTAGATATTTTGGTATTTTGAAAATACACCTTATATGGAGGGTTGCCAAAAAAGTGGGCGGACCACGGCCATTTTTTGTGTCCAATTCTATATCGATCTCATCATTATTATTGCAAAATTTCATTGCGTTATCTATTTTTATTTGACTGTTACGACTTTTGGCATCCTAAAAGTGACAAAAGTCACACTGTGCGACGCCATCAAAAATCTGGACATCAACTTCAATAAGAATAAAGTTTTGCATTTTGTGACGGATGCAGATCCATACATGGCAAAGTCTGCAAAAGCTATAGTGGCATTTTATCCGAATGTGACGCATGTGACATGTATTGCTCATGATCGATTGTAAGAATGTATTAGAAATTTTTATGAAAACCTAAATAAAACTATTGCTAATGTGAAGAAGGTATTTTTAAAAGCTCCATGCAGAGAGGAACTTTTTAAACAATGCTTCCAGACCTTGGTCAGCAGGATAACTCGAGTAAACCTTACGATCGGTATGAAAATTTACCAGTATTAATATTTTTCAAAACGAACTTATGGGATTGTAAATAGGCAGAATAGCCCCACCCCTGGCACCTCTCATACAAAATTACCTATTTTTGGATAATTAATATTTCTTTCATAGCAGCCACACAGACTACTAGAGGATATTTAAATTTGGTCAGAATTTTTATCTTGCAATAGTCGACAAACCTACGAAAACCGAAACCTTTGAAACACCCCCTTCCCATACAAATAACGGAATTGACCCTCATAGTTTTACATACATATTGTATGATGTTCGCTTACGAAAATCGGACTCAGGTATGAATATGGACTTTATCGGTTCACGCCTTCTGGTACCTCCTATACAAAATGACCTATTTTTGGAAAAGTAATATTTCTCCCATAACTTCCAAACGGATACTTGGGGAGTAATGACAATTGGTCGGTTAATTTATATTGTGATAGGAGGCGAAATCTTAGGTTACCAGAATATTCGACATACCTAGGGTTGCCAGATCCAGATTCGCAAAAAGCTGGACACTCGGATTAAAAAAACTGGATTTTGCAAAAATAGCTGGACATTTTCAAAAAATGTCTTTACGAAAAAAAAATTCCAAGTTTAGTTTTGTATAAAAACTTTTTATTTAAAAAACATTTTTTAACTTTGTTGAAAACATAAAGTAATACAATTGAACTTAAATATTTTTAATCCAGTTTTTCCAATTTTTTAGATTTTAATTAATACTTAAAAAAACTTTATTTCCTTTTGCACCCCATGAATGAGGTATGGGATAGCTTCTCGCGTTGTTGTGAATTAACACGCTTTCTATTTTTAGATTCACAACTAACGGCACCTACTTGTTTATCGACGAATGCGAACGTCACTGTTTGAGAAGCTCTTACTAGACACACCGATTGACTCGACACTTAATACTGAGAAGTTGCTGTGAACAACATTCAAGGGGAGCCGACAATAAAAGAAAAATTTTTTTTTAAGATGGCTGGAGCCAGCTTTGAACCTGCGATCTCCCGCATGGTAGTCGCGTGTTCTAACCACTATGCCATTAAATAATACTTTAAAAATAAAAAAAGTGCAACACTTTTCACTCAAACCTCTGAAAATTAGACAATAAACACAAAAAGAGAAAAACAAGAATCAACAACAATTATAAAGTTAATAAACAAAAAAATAGGAATGCATTCTAATTCAAATAACTAAAGTATGTGTAATAAATTACATTTTTATAACATAACTCAATGAAAATAACTGTGTATAGTTCATGCATGAGCAAATATTCTCTTAGACATTTCGTCTTTTAATTAAAACCATGTAAGAGTAAGAGTAATTTATCTTTATTCCACATATATTTCGCATTTGAACTTACGAAATTTGGCAATTCCGGGATGTGATAGTAACAAAGGGAAAATGAAAATAAAATTTTTTTTCAAAAGTTATTGTGTTAAATGTACTAATAAGGTTAATTATATTATATATTGCTTTAATTTTTTTTCTCCAAAATTTCTATTTAGCTGGACAAATTTTATCTTAGCTGGACACTGGACAAGTATAAAAAAAAGCTGGACAATCCAGCCAAATCCAGCCCGTCTGGCTACCCTAGACATACCCCTTCTGGTACCTCCCATACAAATGACTTAACTCACCACCATAGTCTTACACACATATCTTTTTTGAAAGCACACTGAATTCAGTCAAATTTTGCGTAAGTAGATATCATTTTTGTATGTACACTGAATTCAGACAAATTTTGGCAAAGTAAAAGATATTTGAAGTAGAGATGGGCACGTGAGTGATTTTGACTCACGTTCATGCACGCTCACGTGATTGAAATGGTCGCTCACGCACGCTCACGTTTAAAGATTTTTTCGCTACTCACGTTCACGCAAGCTCACGTGAGTAAATTTTGTACTCACGCACATTCACGTGAGCGTGAATCACGACAATCACGCCAAATTTTTTTTGTTTCTATAATTACACAGTGATACAAATGTGAAGGACAAAAATATACAGGGGTTCTCATGTAGCATTTCTGTTAGACTAGAGTCCATAGAGTTCAGTGATACTTTTAGTTTTTCTCGGTCACTTCGTTAAGTAATGTTTTTAAAGCCAATTAAGTGAAATGACGATATTCCTAAAATTGCAATTGCAAGGCTAACATCTGTTGTAAAGCTATGACTTTCACCTTTTATTAAAAAAAAGAATTTTGAAAATCGGTTAAAAAATAGTGAAACGGCGGCTGTTTAAGCAAAACAACCTCGAAAAAAAATTGCGAATTCTCATTTTCTCAACGCTCTCAGTTGATCATGAAGCAGCGCAATGTATATTTATTTTTATTTTTGTATTATGCTATTCTAGGTAAGCTTTCTAAAATAGGTAAGTTTATAAGAATCGATGGAAAAATGATTGAGTTATGCTAATTTTTGTAATATATTTTTCGACATTCTTTGGAATATGTAGTACGAATTACTTGTTGTGATACGTATACGTCATATGTATTTGTACAAAGTGACACACACACTCTAAGGAAAAACCACAAAAAACGCGAACATGTTATTACAAAATTTAGCATAACTCATTCATTTTTCAACCGTTTCTTATAAACTTACCTATTTTAGAAAGCTACTTTAATATAGCATAATACAAAAATAAAAAATATACATTGCGCTGCTTCATGATCAACTGAGAGCGTTGAGAAAATGAGAATTCTCAATTTTTTTTCGAGGTTGTTTTGCTTAAAATGCCGCCGTTACACTATTTTGTAACCGATTTTCAAAATTCTTTTTTTTAATAAAAGGTGAAAGTCATAGCTTTAAAACAGATGTAAGATTTTGAAGATTGGTGTACAAAGAGAAGACATATGAATTTTGGAACTTGTTATTTTAGGAATATTTCACTTAATTTGCTATAAAAACATTACTTAACGAAGTGACCGAGAAAAACTAAAAGTATCACTTTACTCTATGGACTCCAGTCTAACAGAAATGCTACATGAGAACCCCTGTATATTTTGTGTGTAGCACAGTGTTATTTGCCTCCTGTTATTTAGTTAATTTTAATTTTTAAAAATATAATAGATTACACAGTGCAACACATAAATTGGTGCCACGTTGGTACTCAGCTATTTTTGAAGTATGTACCGAAACCAAAACCAGTACAGAAATTTCAGTCAGTTAAACTGACTGATAAATACCATCATCCAATATAAGATATTGTTTAAGTCTTGAGTTATTGAAATTAACCGATTTGTAATTAAAACCAGTTAGAAAGTTTCAGTCGGGCAACCCAACTTACATTTACCCTTACCCTCAGTAAATCAAATAATTTTCTATTATATTGATATTATTACTCGATTTTTAAAGTGGGCGGAGTGGTACATTTGTATGGGAGGTACGAGAAGGGGTGTGGTTAGGCTTCCAGATTTATTCTCCATTACTTTATCCTTTTATAGCTTTACTAATTACAGAATTTGGGCACGATTGCCTTGGTTGTACTGATATTATTAGTACATCCCTAAAGTGGGCGGTAAGGTACATTTGTATGGGAGGTACCATAAGGGGCGTCGCTAGACTTCCAATTTTTTCTCCAAAACTTTGTCCTGTTACAACATAGCAAAATACAGAATTTGGGCACGATCGTGTCGAATATATTGATATTATTACCCTATTTCTAATGTGGGCGGAGTTGTACATTTGTATGGGAGATACCAGAAGGGGCATGTCTACACTTCCAGATTTTTTTTCCAAAACTTTATCCTGCTTGAACTTTACTAAATACAGAGTGTGGGCACGATCGCGATAGTTCTATTAATAATATGAATTGCTTTCTAAAGTGGGCGGTACCAGATGTGTATGGGAGGTACCAGATGGGGCGTGAATAGACTTCTCCAAAACTTTATTCTGTTATAGTTTTACTAAAAATAGAATTTGGTTACGATCACGTTTAATTTATTGATTATTTCTCCACCTCTATAGTGGGCGGAAAGGTAAAATTGTATGGGAGGTACCAGAAGGGGCGTGGCTAGGCATTCAAAATTTTTTCCAAAACTTTATCCTGTTATAGCTTTACTAAATACAGAATTTGGGGACGATCCCGTAGGGTGTATTGATATTATTACTCGATTTCTGAAGTGGGCGGAATGATGTATTTGTATGGGAGGTACCAGAAGGGGCGGGGCCATATAGCCCATTTGCAATACCGTAAGTAGTTTTGAGAAAATAATAACTCGTGCAAAATTTCAAAACATTTGGTTGCGTCTTTCGAAAGTTATCGTGCGAACCAGCCGGACAGCCACCAGACAGACAGACGGACATGGCTCAAACGACTTAAAAAGTCATGAATCGAATTTGGTTCAAAAAAACCTAGGGTCTAAAGTCACTTCTTCTATGTGTTACACTTTTGGGTCGTATCAAATGATATATACCCTCATTCCTAAGGGTGATGGTATAAAAATCCACAAAGGACTTGGCCCCATTACATCGAAACATTTTTTTATGGACACTCCAATATCTTCACTCCAACACGATTTTTGGAAAAAAAGGAAAATTTTTTCGGAGTCCATATTTCATAAACCGTTCGGATTTTTTTCTTTTTGTCTTCGGCAAAGTTGTAGATCGAAACCAGAGCAAAAAAAACTAAAATAGACCGACCCAAAAAAATTGCATCCAGTGCATGAAAATTGCAAAAATATGGGAAAAATGCTATTTTTTCATGATGTTTTCACCATAAAATTACACAGAACACCAATTTTTTTGTTAACAAGATTTCAAAACACTTTTTCCATAGATTTTGACCTCCTTAACACGAAATAGATGTTTTAAATTTTCTTAGGTGCCCTTTTTATACCATCACCCTTAAGGATGAGGGTATATATCATTTGATACGACCCAAAAGTGTAACACATAGAAGGAGTCACTTTAGACCCTAGGTTTCTTCGAACCAAATTCGATTCATGACTTTTTAAGTCGTTTGAGCCATGTCCGTCTGTCTGTCTGTCTGTCTGTCTGGTGGCTGTCCGGCTGGTTCGCACGATAACTTTCGAAAAACGCAACCAAATGTTTTGAAATTTTGCACGAGCTATTATTTTCTCAAAACTACTTACGGTACCTCCCATACAAATCTACCTTTCCGCCCACTATAGAGATGGTGAAATAATATCAATAAATTAGAAGTGATCGGAACCAAATTCTCTTTTTAGTAAAGCTATAACAGGATAAAGTTTTGGAGGAAATATTGGAAGTCTATCCACGCCCCATCTGGTACCTCCCATACACATCTGGTACCGCCCACTTTAGAAATCGATTAATATTATTAAAAGACCTAACGCGATCGTGCCCAAATTCTGTATTTGGTAAAGTTTAAGCAGGATAAAGTTTTGGAGAAAAAATCTGGAAGTCTAGACACGCCCCTTCTGGTACCTCCCATACAAATGTACCACTCCGCCCACTTTAGAAATAAGGTAATAATATCAATACACTCGACACGATCGTGCCCAAATTCTGTATTTTGTTATGTTATAACAGGACAAAGTTTTGGAGAAAAAATTGGAAGTCTAGCGACGCCCCTTAAAGTACCTCCCATACAAATGTACCTTTCCGCCCACTTTAGGGATGTAGTTATAATATCAGTACACCCAACGCAATCGTGCTCAAATTCTGTAATTAGTAAAGCTATAGCAGGATAAAGTAATGGAGAATAAATCTGGAAGCCTAACCACACCCCTTCTCGTACCTCCCATACAAATGTACCACTCCGCCCACTTTCGAAATCGAGTAATAATATCAATATAATAGAAAATTATTTATTTTACTGAGGGTAAGGGTTAATGTAAGTCGGGTTGCCCGACTGAAACTTTCTAACTGGTTTTAATTACAAATCGGTTAATTCCAATAACACTAGACTTAAACAATATCTTATATTGGGTGATGGTATTTATCAGTCAGTTTAACTGACTAAAATTTCTGTACTGGTTTATAAAAGTTTTAGAATTTTTTTTTTAAAATTTTTGGAGGTGCGCTTCATATTTTGGTAATATTTTGGGTATCTCTTACCCGATCTTCATATATAACCACTTAAGTTAAAGACAACAAAATTTTAAACAAGTTCTTCTTTGAAAGTTTTTAAATAAGTAATGTCGTTTCGATGCTAGCGATTTAAATAACTGCAATTTTTCTGTAAATTTTGGGGTGAAAAATTTATTTATGCCCCGCAACTGCCCCAAAGTAGCCCCTAGAGGGATAAAATGTATGACAGACCCCACTATTTTTTCCCTCCAAACATTTTTCCCAAACATACCTACCCCATACCTTGACCCCCCTAAACGTGCACACATACAATTTTTTAAATTTGCTCCCAATGCTGCAATTTCCCCCAAGATGCCCCAAGAGGAGTCAAATGTATGACCGACCTCCAATATATTGCAAGACGAACAGTTTGTCAGAACATTTCTACCCTTTATCTTTAACCCTTAAGGTGTTTCCCATACAATTTTTTTATTTTTAATATTTTTTTGCAACTATATATGTATGTGCCAATATATGTCGATCAATATATGTATGTTAATACGTCCATATATGTCGATATATATCGAGAGACGGAGTTGTAACTGTAGTAGGACATGAAAATTCATTATTTTTTAAATATAAAACCAGTACAGAAATTTCAGTCAGGTAAACTGACTGATAAATACCATCACCCAATAATAATTCCTATTACAAGATAATTAATTACCAAATTTGATTATCCTCCAAGTGCCGGTTTAGAAATTATAGGTATAATCCATATTCATTCCTGATTCAAATTATCATAACTGTACAACTTACGCAAAATTCGACTGTATTCACTGTACTTACAAAAGTATATGTATTTAAAACTATGGGGGTATGTTCGGTATTTTGTATGGGAGGTAACAGAAGGGGTGCGTCAAATAGTTATGTTTTGTAAGGTTTTGCTTCCTATCACAAGATAAATTAATTGACCAATTTTTATTAGCCCCCAAGTGTCCGTTTGGAAATTATGGGATAAATGTTAATTTTTCAAAAATAGGTAATTTTGTATGGGAGGTACCAGAAGGGGTGATCCGATATAATCCATATTCGTTCCTGATTCAAATTTTCATAACTGTACAAGTTACGCCAAATTTGACTGAATTAATTGTACTTACAAAAAAAGATATGTATGTAGGACTATGAGGGTGAATTCGGGAATTTGTATGGGAGGTACCAGAAGGGGTCCGTCAAATAGTAAGGTTTTCTGAGGTTTTGCTTACTATCGCAAGATAAATTAACCGACCATTTGTTATATCCTCCAAGTGCCCGTTTGGAAGTTATGGGAGAAATATTAAATTTGCAAAAAATAGGTCATTTTGTATGGGAGGTACCAGAAGGCGTAAACCGATATAGTTCATATTCATTGCTGAGTCCAGTTTTCATATGCAAACATCATATGCAAAATTTGATTGAATTCAGTTTAGTTACAAAAAAGATATGTATGTAAAACTATGAGGGTTAATTAGGTCATTTGTATGGGAGGTACCAGAAGGGGTATGGCAAAGGTTTCGGCTTTCTTAGGGTTTGTCTACTTTTGCAAGATAAATAAACTGGCCAAATTTAAATATCCTACGATCGTCTGTTTGGAAGTTATGAAAGAAATATAAAATTAAAAATAGGTAATTTTGTATAGGAGGTAGCATGGGAGGTAGGGCTATTTTTCCCATTTACAATCCCATAAGTTCGTTTTGAAAAATATTAATACTGGTAAATTTTCATACTGATCCGTTAAGGTTTACTCAAGTTATCCTGCTGACCAACCATCCAGCCAGCCAGCCAGACAGACGGACATAGCTCAATCGTCTTAAAAAGTCCTGAAACGAATTTGGTCTTAAGATACTTTGGGTCTAACTCGTCTCCTTTAATGCGTTACACTTTTTTTCGTATCAAATGATATATACCCTCATCCCTAAGGGTGATGGTATAAAAATTGAATTTTTTAGACAACTTTTTATTTTTTTTATAAAACTTTTTATAACTACGAAACTGTTCATTATGCAGAGAAATTACATATAAACAGGAATATGAATTCCTTAATTTCGGATATTTGTTTCATCAAAATTGGACGAGTCGTTCTTGAGTTGTGACCTCCATACTTGGCTGTAGGAGCCTAAAAACTTAAAGCTCAAAGCGGCACGAGTGAACAAACGCCAATCGTGCTGGCTATCCTAAAATCTGCAAAGACATCATTTTTGGGGGTGGCACTGACAAAAACCCAACATCGGTTTTTACCCAAATATATATATTTACATATACTTTATTTTGTTGGAAAATTCATTGAAAGAGGTTTCCAACAGTTCATATAAAAATGAATTGATGAACTAATTATATGCTGTAAATTCAATGAACCATAATTATTTTTTTTCTTTGCGTGAGTGGCGTGAGTAGCGTGATTCACGCAAAGTATGCACTCACGCACGCTCATGCGCGAAGATTTTTTTGGCGCTCACGTTCATGCACGCTCACGTGAGCAAATTTCTAACTTACTCACATTCACGCGTGATTCACGCCAATCACGTAACGAGTGCCCATCTCTAATTTGAAGCTTGTTTTACGAAAAAAAATCAGACACTAATAATTGTACACAAAAAAGTCATATTTTTTACGGTTTTGCTCCACAACATCACACAATACAATTCAAAAAGACAATAACAAATTTGAATTTGTGCAAATGCAAAAATTCAAATTTGTTTTCTTACCGGTAATTTGTCCGTTTGTCTGAATTGGCAAAGTGTTCGTACCATTTTGTTATATTGATCTATAATAAAATTTGTGCAAATGCAAAAATTCAAATTTGTTATTGTCTTTTTGAATTGTATTGTGTGATGTCCCAAGTTTGTGGAGAAGTATTATAAACAACGTAACAATTGAATATTATTTCATTTCAATTATGTAAAATGGCTACACAAGATTCAGTAATTTGTTTGCGTGCAGCATCGGAGGTTCAGCAAGATTTAGCTGCTGCATGCGCCATAAAATCAGAAGTGGTATGGAATGTATTGGGCCCCGATCAGTCTGATATTTTGATGGGAAAATTTAGCGTGGATTCTGTTAAAATATGTTAAAATATGATGTTTCATAAGTAGAAATGGTTGTAGTGCGGCCAAAAAACACAGAAGAACCAAGGTAGTTAGTCGGAATTGTGGTATTAAGTTTAAGGGGTACATGGTGGAAATAAACCATGGTCCTACATGCCACGGACATAGATCTCAGAGGAAACATTGATATGAATTATGTGAGAGGCAGGAACTAGCTAGGATATCTTGCACATATGAGGCAAGATCGATGCCTAACGGCCCTGTTAGAGGCTGCTGTCACAGGAAAATTCATGGTTTCAGGTTGTAAGGCAACCTGGGTGTAGCGCGAAAAAAGTTCGGCTACTGGTATAATTTATTGGTCTATTTTTGTTTTGGTTATAATTGGTTACTGCTACAGGTTTAATTGGAACCTGTGTTAAAGAATAAGGCAGTTTGTTTTAATTGGTTACTGCTACAGGTTTAATTGGAACCTGTCTTAAAGAAGAAGGTTTAATTGGAACCTGTGTTAAAGAATAAGGCAGTTTGTTTCTGAGATATGTCATTTTTTGGATGTTATATTAACTACTTTCGGTTCAGTATGGTTGCACTCTAGGGAACAATGTCCAGCTGTGTACGTTTCACGATTTATTGTCGTAACGTTGTTATGTGCAGCAGTAACGGACAACATACTCATTAACGTAAATGCGCGGGATGTGGACGCAAGGATCAGCAATGGCCATTATGGATGAGCATTGTTGATCTTTTCCCCACAAATAATAAAAGAATAACAATAAGAAAAAAATGACTCTTTTTCAGACAGAACATTTATTATCGCATAAGTAAAGGTGCGAGAACTGGAAGCAAGGATCAGCAATGGCCATTATGGATGAGCATCGTTGATCTTTTCCACCATTAATTAAAGAGCAAAGAGAATTTATATATTAAAAAGAAGAAAGAAAATAAAAAAGAAAGAAAAAAAAAGAGGAATCATTCGCAATAAGAAAAAAGTATAAGAAAAGATTTCAAGAAAAATGTATAAGAGAAAGTATAAGAAAAGTTTATACGAAGAATTTATAAGAGAAATTTAAAGAAGGGGAGCAAAATATTACCCGATGATCTGGTATGAAAATATGTTAACTTAAATATGAGTAAAAATTTGTCTAAGGAGTATACATTATATTAGGGTATATATAATTTTTTCGAAGTATATACAAGGATAAAGTTTATAAAAGAAAAATATATGCATATATAGATAGAAAATGTATGTTTATATAGGTGTATGAATAGATACCAAGAACTAAAATAACTAAGTGACAGTAGCGTAAAACAAAGAAATAAAGATAAAGAGGGAGAGCTACTGTCGAATCCCCAATTAATTGATAAGTATAAAGAAAAGAAAAATATAAGAAAAGAATTCAAGAAAAATGTATAAGAGGAAGTATAAGAAAAGTTTATAAGCGAAATTTAAAGAAGGAACACAGAATATTACCAAATGGACTTGTATGAAATTATGTTAACTTAAATGTGTATAAAATTGGTATAAGAAGTATACATTATATAGGACATATATATGGATATAATTTATAAAAGAAGAATATATGCAAATATAGATAGATAGAAAATGTATGTTTATATAGGTATATAGGTGTATATAAATAAAAAGAAAATGAATAGATGAAGTACTAGAATAATTAAGTGACAGTAGCGAAAAATAGAGAAATAAAGTTAGAGGGCTACTGTCGAATCCCCAATTAATTGATAAGTATATGTAGATTTCACAACCACCTTCCCCGAGCAGATTGAACAATTATGCAGCTTGAGGACAAATCATCAAGGAACACATGATATCCGTTGGCTGAGAAGTATCTTGACGCACATGTACTACGATCACCAGAGACCATGTATTCACCGTAAAGATGTAACGGGGTTACTCCTATGTACCTGTCGTTGCTCGAGTGGTCCTTTCGGAGGTATACAGCATAAAAACGCCAATGGTCAGTCGAACTACACATCGAGCGCCCGCCATGTCTCTTTCCGCTAACCTTGGGCGTTGCGACGATTGTGTGTCAATCCGTATCCGTAGTGTTGTTACAGTTATTGGGAATGAATGATTGGTATCCTGGCTACACCAATGTCTACGACATTACACTGACGATTGAACATTCTGCCCACATCTTACCTCAACCAAACAACAGTAGTGATAAAACAAAATACAACAACAACAACAAAACACGAAATCATTAGAATCGTTTTCCGGCGAGAGGTTCGCAAAACTCTTGATCAAATTACGTCAATTAAGAAAAGTCCAAACGAACCAATGGAGGAAGATAAGAGGGGCAAACTTTTTGTTGGTGGTCTTTATTGGGAAGCCACACAGATGAACCTTTTTCATTACTTTTGTCGTATTCGATTGTGGTGTTATAAACAACAACAAAAGTGGTGACCCGGCTGATATTAAACATGTTCTGCAGTGGTCCGCATACAAAATCTTGGCAATCGACGCACGTTCCAGAAAACCGAAGAATGGCCCTGGTTTTTAAAATATAATTTGGTGAATTTGCAGTTTGAACACTTCGATATTGCATCAGACGAATACTAGGAACGATCGGGAGATCGTTCTCATTAAAGGGGGGAGGGATGTTGTGATTCATTAATTGTAAGTGATTAATATTTTCGAGTCGTTAATTGCTAAGCTACCAATTAAGTATTTTTGGCGTCGTTGCACAAAAACACAACTGAAATTGGAGCAAGTACAACATAAATGGGCAAAGCCATGGGAAAAATGAATGAGTTGAACGCCCTATTTTGCTGATCGGCAGAATTGCAGTTTGGGTTTTTGGACAACGGTGCAGTAATGTTAGTGTAGGGTAAAATAAAGAAAAAAAAAAACGTAGAATAGTAAATAATTAAGAATGAAAAAATAAATAAAAGACCGGTTGAGACTGAGAGTAGAGGGGACTCAGCTCCAGACAACCAGAAGACATATGAACATGCTCGGTAAATTACAGCAAGGCCAACGTGGTAAGTAAAACCTCTCCTCCCCCTTCCCCCCTCCCCCCTATACTGTGAATTAGTGCCCAAAGGCGCTGACTCCCCCTAGCGCGGTGCCTCGCGTCCCAAAAGGGCAACAAGGACAGTCTCAGAGGCAGTCCTTGTATTAGGGAATAGCATCCTTTCTTTTGATCAATTCCTTTTTCCTTTTCATTGGGTATCCGCTCTCCCCGCGGGTACTCAACAAGACACATAATAACACCCTGCAACAATTTTCAATTTTTTTTCACACTAGGTGAAGACCATATATACGTGAAACTAGAGACCTTATGTAGTATAACTGCGTTCTCAGTTTATCGCCTGAACTTCAGAATGTTTTTTCAAAGGACTACAAAGTTTCAAAAGATACACCACATTCAAAAAATTAAATCAAATATTTCCACGAACCATATAATAACGATATGGGTATCAAATGAAAGGTAAGAATCTCAGCAATGCAAACAAATAACAGAGTTTAATGGATCTGGACCAAAAATTTAAAAAAAAAATTCATTTTCTAGACAACCATATTGACTTTTTTTTCCGACAATTTGGGAAATTTCAGTGATGAGCATGGTGAGCGCTTTCATTAAGAAATCGAGATTGAATATTGATAAAGAGGAAAAAGTGCATTCCACTCGATGGCAGAATATTGTTGGTCAATATGCCATGACACAGACTACCAGCATAAGCGGCAAAGCCAACGTTCACATTTTAATTAGTTTTTATTCAGTTTTTTTATATACATACAACATTTTGACACAGGATTAATAATTTTTTCTTTTTTACTAAACTAGTAAAGCTAGATTAATAAAATGTACATATAACTTCTTCAACATATATTTTTTTCAGAAAAAATTATTTAAATGATATTATGCTTTAAAACTTTAAAAGGTAATTTTTTAAATTTTTGGTCCTGATCCATTAAAATCTGTTATTTCTTCGCATTGCTGAGATTCTTATCTTTCATTTGATATCCATATCGTTATCACTTAATTTTTTGAAAATTGTGTATCCTTTGAAACTTTGAAGTCCTTTTAAAAAAAAATCCTGACGTTCTGGCGATAAACTGAGAACGCAGTTTTACTACATAAGGTCTCTAGTTTCACATATATATGGTCTTCATCAAGTGCGAATACCGCTGTTGCACGGTGTAATAAATAGGTAATTAATTTTAGTTAAAAATTTATTAATTTCAATATATTCAACAATATCTTATATTGAGTGGTGGTATTTATCAGTCAGTTTATCTGATTGAAATTTCTGTACTGGTTTATTATTTTTTATATATAAAAAAATTTAATTTTTTATTTTTTTTTTTATAAAACTTGTTTCATCAAAATTGAACTAGTCTTTCTTGAGTTATACCCAAACGTGGCTGTAGGAGCTTAAAACCTTTAAGCTAAAAGCGGCACGGGTTAACATACTTCAATCGTGCTCAAACTTTGGCTATCCTACAATCTGCAAAGACTTATAATTTTTGGGGGGTGGCACCGACAAAAATCAAACATCGATTTTAAGACCACCCTAATTTACATATTTATGTATATTTTATTTCGTTGGAAAACTAATTGAAAAAGGTTTCCAACAGTTCATAAAAAAAATAATTTATTAACAAGTTAACCATGCTGTAAATTCAATTAACCATAAATATTTCATTTTGGCGTGATTCGCGTTAAATATGCACTCACGAACGCTCATGCACGAAGATCACGCGTGATTCACGCCAATCACGTGGCGAGTGCCCATCTTTACCGCAAACTAGATCTGAATTTATTTATATTGCTTCAAATTACGGTTTTATTGCAAAATATATTAATAATTTGCAAACATCAGGTCTTACGATAATTGAACAAGTTCAGGTGAATGAAGACACTTTTAAATTGGTAGATAACACAGTGCAACACACTTTTTCGGGGGTGAACCAAACCAATATCAAACGATAGCATTTGACCTCAGTAACAAAACCCTAAACTCCATTTTGCTCCACTACGTCACAAATTTTTTTTACAGTGGTTTGAAGTTTGAATTTTTTGGTCAAATGTCGATTCAAAGAATATGAAATTCATCTATAAAAGTACATTTGGGGTATTTCATGTCTTCGGAGACCTATACTAAAACATTCATGGGAATATTTCCTCGGAACATTTTAACCCTCTAGTGGCCAAAAATGTCCCACATTTGGGGTATTTCATGTCTTCGGAGACCTATACTAAAACATTCATGGGAATATTTCCTCGGAACATTTTAACCCTCTAGTGGCCAACAATGTGGGACATTTTTGGCCCAATTTTGAAAAACTCTTTATATGTCAACTTTGAACGGAGGTCAAGGCTTAGAATCTTCGATAGAAATATTCTCCGGAAAATTTCACTAAGAGTCACCAAAGACAAATAGCCTCTATGAGTCAAAGGTTCCAAAATAAAATCAAAATGAAATGTTAATGGAACGTTAAAAAATCTATTTTTGAGCAAACAGTGCAACACACTTTTTCGGGAGTGAACCAAACCAACATAAAACAATTCCATTTAGCCTCAGTAACAAAACCCAAAACTCCATTTCGCTCCACTACGTCACAATTTTTGTTTACAGTGGTTTAAAGTTTGATTTTTTTTTGGTCAAAAGTTAAAAAAAAAAATGAAAAATCATGTGTAAAAATAGATTTGGTTTAGTTCATGTCTTCAGAGACCTACTTTAAAACTTTCCGGGGAATATTTCCTCGGAACATTTTAACCGTCTCTCTGCCACCCATGCTGAACATTTTAAGAAATTTTACTTTTAAGCAGGTTAAAATGCATCATAAGATGTCACATATGGGTGGGAGCTAGAGGGTTCAATTGTTCTGATGTATGAACTAGTCCAAATGCATATTTGCACATGATTATTCAAATTCGTTGATTCGACTTTTTACCAAAAAAATCAAACTTCAAACCACTGCAAACAAAATTTGTGACGTAGTGGAGCAAAATTAAGTTTAGGATTTTGTTACTGAGGTTAAATGCTACCGTTTGATATTAGTTTGGTTAACTCCCGAAAAAGCTTGTTGCACTCTTTGCACAAAAGTAGTCTTCTTAACATTTAATTTTGATTTTATTTTATAACCTTTGACTCGTAGAGGCTATTTGTCTTCGGTGACTCTTCGTGAAATTTTCCGGAAAATATTTTTGTCGAAGATTCTAAGCCTTGACCTCCCTCCAAAGTTGACATATAAACAGTTTTTCAAATTTGGGCCAAAAATGTCCCACATGGGTGGCAGCTAGGGGGTTAAAATGTTCCGAGGAAATATTCCCCTGAATGTTTTAGTATAGGTCTCCGAAGACATGAAATACGCCAAATGTACTTTTATAGTTGATTTTTCATATTCTTTGAATCGACTTTTGACCAAAAAATTCAAACTTCAAACCACTTTAAAAAAATTTGTGACGTAGTGAAGCAGAATGGAGTTTAGAGTTTTGTTACTGACGTCAAATGCTATCGTTTGAAATTGGTTTGGTTCACCCCCGAGACAATGACCCTCAAATTGTGTCATAGTGTAATTTATTAGATTCCGAAATAAATTTTATAGTAAAAAAATTGAATCAAATTATACCAAAAAACGTTGGCTTTGAAGAAGTGAAAAGTATTTGTAAAGAATTGGGTGGATTTGCGCCAACATTAACATCAAAATACGAAGTAAAGGAAATACTGTCCCTTAAATTCTCTCTAATGACATCTGTTTCAATATTTCAAAAGATCATTCTCAATGTAAAAAAACATTTTACGTTGTAATAGACTACATTTTTTGTTCGATAATTTATCTCAATTTTTGTAGTTTATTGCAACAACAATCTCAAATAAGATGCTCAACATACAAAAAAACCGTAATACTTAGAAAATATGGTTTAAGATTTTTGTTACTTTAATGTTAAATACATTCATGTGATATTTTTTTAATTGTTCCTTAAATAATAGTACTTAAATATTTATTTCTATTTAATTTTACTTACTCTACATTTGTATATGTAAAATTACCAAAAATACTTACAAAGTCTGAATTTAAAATAATATTGTTTTTTTTTTATATTTAAGCTGTTTTTATTACTTTCAATGAAAATATTTGTATATCATATGACAAAAATTGAGTGACTTTAATTTTTAAGAGCATGTTTTTGTTGATTTTTATGTCATATTTTGCCATTTTTCAGGTCATATTTTATGCGCATAAAACACGATTTTAAGGGAATACTTCCGGTTGCCTTGATGATTAAAATTTTTTACTTTTTATTGTAGACTGAAATACATGGCATAAAATAGGTCCTACGCAATGCGTACGGTTCAATGAGATGAGAAACAATGAAAAACTTGATTTTTGTTATTACTTTATGTTTTTGTGTAACACTTAAGAAGCTATATATTTAGTAGATAGACGAAATTAACTGAGCAAATACAAAGGGTGACGTTACGTGACAGAAATCCCTTTTTTCTTCTTTCAGAAAAACCAGTGCGAATGGAGTCGGACTTTTTGGTAAAAATGTTTGACCAATATTTTTCCGATCACGGTGTAACGGGTCCGCCATCTAACTTTTTTTTAACTAGTGCTTATTTCGTGAATGGTAACACTTAGCTCATGTCTGATTTGACAGATAATTAGTTTTATCCTTCCACTGAACGAATTTGGTTGTGTATACGCCTGAACAACGCTGGGAAATATGTCGACGTTACTTTGAAAATCATGGTAATGTTGCAGAATGTGTGCAAAAATTGCGTACAAATTTTGGAAAAAGAGAAGCACCGTCAGCTCCGTATAATCGTTATCTTGTGAAAAAAGTGAAAGAAACTAGCATCCTCATCGATAAACCAAAGCGTGAAAAGCCAAAAACAGTGCGTATACCCGAGAATATTGCTGCTGTGGCAGAAAGTGTGCGTGAAGCGACATCAACATCAATTCACCGTCGTTCTCAACAATTTCGGAGACATCATTGAGACGAATTTTGCATAAAGACCTTGGTATGACGCCATACAAAGTTCAATTGGTTCTGGAGTTGAAGCCAACTGACCATCCAATGCGTTTTCGCTTCGTTGAGTGGGCCTGCGATCGACTTACAGAAGATGCTGATTTTGCCAAAAAAAATCATCTTTCAGATGAAGCTCATTTTGATCTTGGCGGGTATGTAAACAAGCTAAATTGTCGCATTTGGGGCACAGAAAACCCGCACGCATACATTGAAAAGCCGATGCACCCAAAACGAGTCACTGTTTGGTGCGGATTTTAGTCCAGAGGCATAATTGGGCCATTTTTCTTCAATAATGAGCAAGAAGTGGCCGTTGCAGTCAATGGCGATCGTTATCGGGCCATGTTGAACGAATTTTTGTTCACAAAAATTGAAGAGGAGGATATTGCCACACAGCCGAAGCTATACTCAATGTTTTGCGACCTGTTTTTGAAGATCGCATTATCAGCCGCAGAGCTAATGTCGTTTGGCCACCTCAGAGCTGCAATTTGAGACCATTGGTCTATTATATGTGGGGTGCATTCAAAGATAAGTGTTACGCCGATAAGCCAGAGACAATTGACGCTTTGAAGGACAATATTCGTGAAGCCATTGGTGAAATACGGCTGCACACAATCGATAATGTGCTTAAAAATTGGACGGATCGTGTAGGCTACTGCATGGCCAGCTGAGGCAGCCATTTGAATGAAATTATTGTCCATTATTAACCGGAAGGATTGTACTTTTAAAGAAAAAAAGAAATTTCAGTAAATATTCAGTAGTTTTTTTATAGCATTTTCGAAAAAAAAGTTATTTGGCGGACCCTTTACCTATCTGTTGCAATGTCCTTATTTAAAAATAGTAAAATTTAGTAAATAGTAAAAGTGTTTTGTACGTTTGGACACAAGTTTTATCAGTATTAATTCACCTTGCATTGGTCCATAAAATACAGAAAAATTGTAAAACACAGTCATTATGTACTTGTGGTGACGTGCAATAAAGCCATAGGTAATAAAGCCATTATGGCATTATAAGCATACGCCGTAGTTAGCCTCGTTGCGTACATAGCTACTCTCGCTACTCTGTCTCTCTGCAGCCCGAGACGGGGGCACCCCTAGGCCGCATACGCCATAGTTGGGGACTTAGTCTCGATACTCTCATCTCCCTGAAGTGCGTAACGAATGCGGTTAGTTACTTAGAAAGTCATTCTTTTCGTGGGTGGTGGGCGGTGTGTTCGCCCGCCCACCACCACTTCATCAACTTCATTACACTTTTTCATTACTTTTAGTCGCATTTTTCATTGGTATGTCATTATTTCCACTTTGATCGGAAATTTAATATGGTGTTATAGCACAACCATGCTGGTAATAAAACCATATGGCCTTTTTTCCCAATCGAATGGGAAATAAGGTCATATGGCTTTATAACCTATGGATTTATTGAACGGCGCCTACTTGTATACTTTAAATCATATTTTTGAATGGTTTTCCTGATTAAGATTTATTAAGATTTAAGATTTTAATCGTATTTTTTTCAAAATTGTTTAAGAAATTTGTGAAATGTCAATATTTCCGAAGACAGTTTTATAAAAGACAACGTTTTCAACGTTATACAATATGCATTTACAACAAGTGTTGGTAGGTATCACTCGAAAACCTAATGCTATGACCTAATTTTGCCCTGCCGATTGGATTGTTCGGAGGGACAACTACAATATGGCATTGGCAAACACATCATATTTTAACTTCATGTCAATATTCAGTGAATTTTGGGTTGGAATCATAAATTATGTAAAATATGGTGTTTCGGATTCAGCCGAATCTTCATCAGCAGAATTTGGTAAAATGATTGCAAATTGTTCATCTAATGACGTAGAGCACAAGGGGCCGCAAAGGTGAAAAAATGCTTATGGCAAATTGTAAGCCATCATAAACAAACAAACAAGAAAGAAGTTTAGCAAATGATTTCTCATAGTGAATGGTTGTGAAGTTTTTCAAGTCTTTGCACTCAAGAAAGATTTCTCATTTTGTTGTGAGACTCTGGTGCATAAGACTTGAGGAACAAATTGCAATCACTATACCAAAGTCTGCTGATGAGGATTTGTGACTGAATCCAAAACAGCTGTACAGACTGCTGGGACTTATGAGAATATCATTTTGTTAATAAACTTTTTTCAAAAACCCTGGTCTTGAGCTTGAAATAAATTTCAAATCAACTTTTAAATAAACAGACCGAATAAAAACAAAAATTGATTTTAGTCGATTTTTTTTTTTTTGGATACCCCAGATATAACGAACTTAGCATATGGGCATCTCCCAGTGACTCGGACGCAACTTTCGCACGTTTTTAACTACGCAAAAAAAAAGAAAGAAACAGAAGAAACTACCGTTTTATATTTATACCATCACCCTTAGGGATGAGGGTATATATTAGGTTGAGTTTTATTTGATAAAAAACAAAAATGTTTTCGATTTTTTCCACGGGCCAAAATAAAATTTTATAAAAACGTTTTTTCAAGTTTTCGCTGCCTTTCATGAAGTTTTTTTTCCAAGTTTTCGTAAAAAGTACTCCGGTTGCAGACAACTACATGATAGAACATCTTACAAAATTTTTTTGTCCTTGGTCAAAATCGGATGAAAAATAAACGCTACATTCACAATTAAGTACACATACCTTTTCTTGAGAGTAGTAGTCTTGAGATTTCAGTCAGTTAAACTGACTGATAAATACCATCACCCAATATAAGATATTGTTTAAGTCTTGAGTTATTGAAAATAATCAATTTGTAATTAAAACCAGTTAGAAAGTTTCAGTCGGGCAACCCGACTTACATTTACCCTTACCCACAGTAAAACAAATAATTTTCTATTATATTGATATTATTACTCGATTTCGAAAGTGGGCGGAGTGGTACATTTGTATGGGAGGTACGAGAAGGGGTGTGTTTAGGCTCCAGATTTATTCTCCATAACTTTATCCTGTTATAGCTTTACTAAATGCAGAATTTGGGCACGATTGCGTTGGATGTACTGATATTATTACTACATCCCAAAAGTGGGCGGAAAGGTACATTTGTATGGGAGGTACCATAAGGGGCGTGTCTAGACTTCCAATTTTTTCTCCAAAACTTTGTCCTGTTATCTCTTTACTTAATATAATATTTGGGTTTGATCGCGTTGGATTTATTGATATTATTACTCCGTCTCTAAAGTCCGCGGAAAGGTACATTTGTATGGGAGGTACCAGAAGACTCTTGGCTTCACTTCCAGATTTTTCTCCAAATTTTATCCTGTTATATCTTTATTAAATACAGAATTTAGGTACGATCGCGTTAGATCTTTTAATAATACTAATCGATTTCTAAAGTAGGCGGTACCAGATGGGTATGGCAGTTATTACATGGGACGTGGCTCGACTTCCAATTTTTTTTCTCCAAAACTGTATTCTGCTATAGCTTTACCAAAAAAAGAATTTGGGCACGATAGCGTTGTATTTATTAATATTTTGACTGCATCTATATCAATTTACGTTAGTGTATCAAATGATACATCAAATTCGGCTAACCATCAGAAAAGTTCAGTGTGTCTAGGGTAGCCAGACGTACTGTTTTTAGCAGTACATGTACTGTTTTTTTGTTAATGTACTTTTTTATGCACAACACCTAAAACAGTACGCAAAAGTACTGTTTTTCAAACCTTTTACTGTTTTTGTACTGTTTTTTTTTTTATTTTACTGATATTTTATATAACAATCGATTTAAATATTTGATAAAACATGTTTTGTATAGTCTACAAAAATAGCCGAAGATAATATAAAACACTGTTCCATAGTTGTTATTGTTTTGGATGCATACAATTTTTAAAATAAGTTTGAAATTTACATTTTAACATCACTGTACCCACACACTTAGGGATAAGGGTATACATTAGGGTGGGGCGATTAGTATGGAAGGAAAAAAATCTTAATGGGCGCTTCGCGTTTTTGATTCTTGGGAATGTACTGAGCAAAAAAGTCCACTAGACCATATGTCTACGGTGAAAATCGAGCCTCCCCATTTTGACTTGAAGTTTTTTCTCAAACCTTATTCTTTTGAAAAATTTGCAAATGTTCTTCGGCTCATATTTCGTAAACTATTTAAAATTTTGACTTATTTTCAAAAGTAAAGTTATAGCTATTATCTCGGGCTACAATTTCTCTGAACATATTATTTAGAAAAAACTTCGTTTGCATGGTGAAATAGTCGAAAATGTGAAAAATTCACCACTTTTTGTCACGTTTTTTTTTAGATATTTTGGCCTATAATAGCCAAACCATTGAGATTTTTGATCCAATACTAACACAAAAATGGTAGCCAAGACAATAGTTACAAACTCTCTCTTCAGGCGGTTTTGGCCCTGTAAAAGTGCATATCTTTCATGAAAATATTGATAAATTACCATTTTCAGTTGTTCATAGCGCAAAATCATAAATGTTCTATTTATTAAGAATAAGGTTTGAGAAAAAACTTCAAGTCAAAATGGGGAGGCTCGATTTTCACTGTAGACATATGGTCTAGTGGACTTTTTTGCTCAGTACAATCCCAAGAATCAGAAACGCGAAGCGCCCATTAAGATGTTCAAATCGCCCCACTCTAGTATACATATATAGCATTTGATACGCAAAAGTATCAAATATATTAATACAAAATTCGTTTCAGGACTTTTTAAGACGATTGAGCCATGTCCGTCCGTCTGGCTGGGACGATAGTTAATAGTTTTCTAAACGAAGTCATGGGATTGTAGATAGTCCAAGCCTATTCCCCTTCTGGTATCTCCTATTTTTGAAAAATATATATTTCTTTTATAAATTTTAACGAGATACTGCTGGATATTTTAACATCGTTAGATTAAAAACCTTATAAAAGTAAAAAGTTTTAAAACATTTGCCACAACCCTTCTTGTACCTCACACACTAATGACTTAGTACACCGTCATATAACTACATGCATAACTGGTTTGTAAGTACAAAATTTACCCAAGGTTAGCATAATCTCTATTGATCTCAAATTTTTTTAATGGACAACGCAGACAAAAACCTCATCAGCTGACCGGAGTGTGTCGAAATAAGTCAATTGGTTGGACTCTTATACTATTCCACGTGAAACAGTTGATGTGCCAACATTGAAATAAGAGAGATATTACACAAAGATGTAATAAATTGGACTTAGTGCTTAATTTCTGCATTAATTTCTTAGAGCTTTGCTTTTTCAGCAAATGTGCTTATGATAGAATATTATTTTTTTAACATTGTCTTTGTTGCTTATTGAATTAATTCTCAAAATATGTGAAGCTGAATACATTTTTATGTTTTATTTAAAATGTACTGTTTTTTCTTCGTTTTACTGTTTTTTATTCACTAATGTACTGTTTTCCGATTTTAATATCTGGCTGCCCTAAGTGTGTCACGCACTAGGACAGACAGACAGAAAGATTTTGATGACAAAGGCCAAAAAAAATTGTGTAAACCGGATCAATTTTTACGGAAACACGGAAAAAACTTAATGAAAGGCAGAAAAACTTGAAAAATCATTAAATTTTTTACAAAAATTCATCTTTTTGCTGGCTTATCGACGTACACCTTTTCTTTTGAATAAACCTAAAAAAAGTCCGAAAGTCAAATCACATGATCTTGGTGGCCAATTTAAAACGCCACGTCAACACGGCCATTGAATTTGTCGCGCAAAAGAGCTATTGTTTCGTTAGCTGTGTGGCAAGTGGCACCGTCCTGTTAAAACCACATATCGTCCACGTCCGTATTTTTCAATTCTGGCCATAACAAATTCATAATTACCCACGATAGCGAACACCATTCACAGTAATTGCCTGACCCTCATTTTGGAAAAATAAGGCCCGATGATGCCGCCAGCCCATAAACCGCACCAAACAGCCACTCTTTGTGGGTGCATTGGTTTTTCGACAGTCACTCTTGGGTTATTATTCGCCCAAATGCGGAAATTTTGCTTATTGCCTCATCACTGAAGATGCTTTTTTTTCGAAAATTGATCATACACCGTTGTCATTTCTTACCACCATTCTGACCATTGACGACGTTTGGAATGGTCAAGAGCCTTCAATTTTTGAGTCAATTGCATCTTATAAGCGTGTAAATGCAAGTCTTTATGCAAGTCTTGCATTACCGAAAGAACAGGAAACTAATATTTAGACCATTTTGCATATTTTGAATACTAAGCATACTTTTATTTCTTAAAAATTCGTATGATGTATCGATACACTATTTTATTTTGTATGGTATACACTGTTTTATTCAATAATTGTACGGTAGCTTCCCAAAATATTTGATCACAAAAATATCAAATTGTAACAGGATAAAACAGTAACACTAAACAAACTCAGATGATTTGTTGATAGTTCTGGCAATTTATTGGTACATATTCATTTCTTTGCAATTTAGGTTATTTCAAACAAAAATTATAACTAATTAATGCATACATTGCATAAATCAGAAAGAAGTAGAAAATCATTCATATTCCCTCTTTTCCTCTGCTACACCTGGCTAATGTAAAAAATTGCGCCTATTTAATTCATGTAATTTAAAAAAAATGACTGCGAGCCACGAGGAATAACATTTTTTTAGATAAAATAGTGTATAAAATTATAAGCTATTTTACGAGTAAAAGTTTTGATAAATTGTATTTATTTCTGCAGACTAAAATGAAGAATGATGCTTATACATTACACAGTTATACAAAAAAAAAATATTTTTAATTTTTCTGGGTGTCTGAGTTATGATTCCTATGGTTGTTAATCTCATGATTTTAAATACGTTTTCAGATTTTGTTCGTCAGGCACAGTTTTTTAGTTATTTAGTTTCAGCATTCTTCATATTGCATTAAAATACATTTGGCATAAAAATAATGAAAACTTTACTTGATCCAACATAATCTTTTCTAAATACAATAACCGATACTAGTATTTTCTATTACTTTTTATTTTATGCTGAATATCCTTACAGTCTCCTAAAATGTTCCAGGCGCAGTCAGCGAATATAGTAGGCATATATTTTCTTTCGTTACGTTTTTCTAAAGTTAGAATGTCTTTGTGGAACCTATCACCATATTTATCGTAGCTGCAGCATTTTTAAAAGAAATCCAAATAAGAGCGCAAAATGCACTTTCAAGGACATGTTGCATCCCAATTTTACGTAGAATATTAAAAAGAGAATAAGGTGATTATAAAATAAAATAGGGCGATTATTGCAGCCGAAAAGGCATGTTGCTGATGTTGCCACCCAAATGTTTTAAACAATCGCCTCCATACAAATTTGTAAAGCAAAATTTTGATTACGTATTTGAATTTCCCATGTCAAAAACTCTTAGAAACACATAATGAAATACAAGAAAAAAACCCTTGTCGAACAGTGTTATTATTCTTTTAATAAATTTGGAGGCAATTTTAAATAAAATAGCGCATTTGAGCTTATGCACTTATTAATGGAAATTTTTGACGATGAAATTATACACTATTTTTTCCAACGAAATTTTGACCAGACATAGAACCAATGATGGAGATTCTTAATATGCAATACAAAATAATGGTGTATGGGCCCATACACTATTGTTATATTAAGGGGACGAAATTATGATTAAATGTAAACTGAAATGGACTTATTTCGAAAATGTATGTTCATGGACCGATTTTACCCAAACTTAAAATGTATGTATTTTTGGACATGAGGACATTTCGTTTGTATGATTGAATGCAGTTGGTGGTGATATCCTTAATTTTTGAAATGTCATTTAGTCATCAATCTCCATTAATCACATTATCAGGGCAACCGGAAATATGCCCTAAAAATCGTGTTTTATGCGAATAAAATATGACCTGAAAAATGGCAAAATATGACCTAAAAATCAACAAAAACATGCCCTAAAAAATTTTTTTCATATGAATTAGAAATATTTTTATTAAAAATAAAAAAACAGCTTAAAAACTAAAAAAAAAACAATATTATATTAAATTCAAACTTTGTTAATAGTTTTGGTAAATTTACATACACAAATGTTGAGTAAAATAAAATAGATATAAAAAGAAAATATTCCCCTAATTGTTTTAATATAGGTCTCCGAAGACATGAAATGCCCCAAACGTATTTTTACAGATGATTTTTCATATTCTTTGATTCGACTTTTGACACAAAAAATCAAACTTTAAACCAGTGTAAAAAAATTTGCGACGTATTGGAGCAAAATGGAGTTTAGGGTTTTGTTACTGACGTCAAATGCTATCGTTTGATATTAAAAATAACTTTTTCACATTAGCAATAGTTTTATTTACGTTTTTATAAAAATTCCTAATACATGTCAAATGTGTCACTTTCGGATAAAATGCCACTATAGCTTTTGCAGCCTTTACCATGTATGGAACTGCATCCGTCACAAAAAGCTAAACATTATTCTTATTGAAGTTGACGTCCAGATTTTTGATAGCGTCGTCCCACAGTCTAGCAATTGTTGAGTAATTAGCCCTTTCCAAGGCTGCTGTATTTAGTAAAAATTTCTCACTTGCAATTACCTTAATACACCTGCTAAAATGTTTGCCACATTTCTGACTGTTGCATCTATAGCTTCATCGATTGGTAGATTTGTATGGGAGGTACCAGAATGGGCGTGGCTAGGCTTTCAAAATTTTTTCCAAAACTTTATCCTGTTATAGCTTTACTAAATACAGTATTTGGGGACGATCCCGTAGGGCGTATTGATATTATTACTCGATTTCTAAAGTGGGCGGAATGATGTATTTGTATGGGAGGTACCAGAAGGGGCGGGGCCATGTATCCCATTTGCAATACCGTAAATAGTTTTGAGAAAATAATAACTCGTGCAAAATTTCAAAACATTTGGTTGCGTCTTTCGAAAGTAATCGGGCGAACCAGCCGGACAGCCACCAGACAGACAGACAGACGGACATGGCTCAAACGACTTAAAAAGTCATGAATCGAATTTGGTTCAAAGAAACCTAGGGTCTAAAGTGACTCCTTCTATGTGTTACACTTTTGGGTCGTATCAAATGATATATACCCTCATCCCTAAGGGTGATGGTATAAAAAGGAGTTTTTTTTTAAAGTATGCTCCTAAAATTAAAATATGCCAAAATATGCTCTAACAAATATGTCTCAAAACACTTGTAGGACCATGAAACGTGTAAATACATTACCCACTTGTTAATATCTCGTTGTAAAAAAAACATGCTGTAGCATATTTCCGGTTGCCCTGCACATTATCCGGTCTATTCTGACGTGGTTACAATAATCACCACGGTTACAATAGACTACTTTGGTTACAAAATCAAAAAATCGGTATTCCGAATCCTTGTCACCGTGACAATAGTTACAAAAATTGTTACCTGCCAGAAAGGAGGTAACAAGCTAGTTACAGCTGCTTTGAATGATATTTTCCGTTGGAACAAACAACATTTTGTTACATTTGTTTGGATATGTAGTAGAAAAAGCTGTGGAAAAAGAACAACTGCCCAGAAACCTGCGGGACAGCAGTGACCAATTCTCCATTACACAGTTATTGTCTAATATTTTCGACTGTCCACTTAACTTGGGCACTTGTCGGCCTCTTAAATTCATTCAAATTTGTATAAAAATCTATAATGGAAAAACATTTTTTTTTTTTTTTCTGTATTGTGTTTTCTTTTTTTCTTTTTTGTTAAATTCAATATTCAGCTGCGAACTGTCAATAATTTACATTTCACCACGAGGTGAACATTTCCTTGTAACGAAATTGCCGGAATACCCGTTACAAGAATTGGTTACAAAATTGTAACAAATTTCTGGTGACAAATTTTTGTAACTAAATTATTAGAATAGGGCCGTATATATAAACATTTTGTAACATCAAAATTATTGAGAAATAATATCAATTCATCAGATATGGTGTCAGGTATTGTTTGTATGTTTGTTGCCCAATCACGACTAAACGGCTGAACCGATTTCAATGAAATTTGAAAGGCAGTTAGTGTACTAAATTTTTGGCCCTTTAGGTCGAGTGTGCGTGTCATAACTTTTTGTGTATCCTATAGAGATGAAATTTGGCGTACAGATAGTACTCGATCAGCGAGCGGATGGTCATAAAGAAAGATAACATTCGAAACAATAAACGGTTGTTGTTTGATCTGGTTTAGGAGTTACTTGGGGTAACGAATTGTTTACAGAGCACATAAGATCAACGCATAAAAATATCGCTTTAAGAAAGCAAGCAAACTATATTATTATAACTTTAGGGAAACGTTCTCAAAGTACTTTAAAAGAGGCATATGTACAGCTTTTATAACTGTGAGCCAATTCTAATTGATATTTTTGATATAAGTCAACTATGCAATAGCGATACATTGCGGGGTTCACTAGTAATTATATATATTATGTTGTCTGTTGCCAAAATATAAGAAGGAGCAGTGGTAAAAGAATACAATTTGCTCTTAGATATATACAAAATGTAATATTAAATTTAGAACATATTTATGATCCGTCTATGGAGACACTCACCTTCCCTACAATCTACTTAGTGAAAAGTCTTTAAAATGGTTAGTATTATGCTGCAGAGATACAATTTGCTTTGTTGTGAATGTATTCGCCACGACAGCCTTCCCTACCATATACATTAGACCTGGCGTTAAAAAGTTTTTTTCGAATCTTAAGTGTGGGTAGCGATTAAAATATGAGAATTGATGCCAAAATTGATATAGCAAATTTTCAGGCCGATCGGATGGTGCAAACCCGTGCCCCAATGAGGTCAAAGGTCAAAATTTTTTAAAAACCACCAAAAAAACTTGTTATTGCATTTTATTAGTTTTTTTTTAAATAAAATTACTATAGATATAATGTTTTTTCCGTAATTTTCATTAAAAGGATTTATAAGTTTTATTTTAAATCAGTGAAGATTTTATATAGACTGGGAGGTCTTTACATTAGCCCTCTACAATGTGCAGCAAGTACTGTTTATCGTCTTCGTTGTGTGTTAAGCATTTGTAAGAGTCAGTTATTAGTATGACTATTTTTTTCGACGGCATTCACAACAGTATTGCTTTTGACGATCAGCTTCCCTTTGAAATATGCTTGGCCTAAGAAATTTGATGGATTAAAGGGTAAGAAATCCTTAGAAATCTCCAAACGAATAAAAAATATTTTGTTTCCGTAGTCAGAAAAGAGCTTAAATACTTAGATGTGAATAATTTGAAATTATTAACATCATCACCGATATAATGGTCTTTATCGGACTTAGACCATCTTTTATTTTATTTCTGAGTCTACATGTGGGTCAAAAAAGGCAAGTGCAACTGTTTTCTTCGATAAATACCACTGGTGGCTCCGAATTTTTTCCAATAGCACTGTTTATATTTTAAGTATCAAAACAGCCATTAATCCTCTTTATTAGTTGCATACAGTGATGGTATATTTGACGATTTATCGTCATTTTGACGATTTTTTGTCCAAAAAAACAGAAATGACGATTTTTACAAATTACAACTTTCCTTTCCAAGTTTACGCTTGGCAACTCTCACTTAATCAGCACACAATGAAAGTGATGCCAAAAAAATAGAAAATTCATTACAAAACATGGCAACAATACTTTTTGACACATTTTGTGATCAACTTCTGAACGATTTGAATTTGAAAATAAATTCAAATCATTAAACTTAATTAATCCTTATTTACAGTCTTCCTCTATTATTGTAAAAGAGTATCAACATTTTATTGAATACGATGAACTGCAAAGTTTAAACTCCGAATTCCGCGAAGTATCCCAGTTAGATTTTAGAAATATATTATTTACGTTAAGTGTATCAAATGATACATCAAATTCGGCTTACGATCAGAAAAGTCTTTTTTATTGTTTGATATTTTTGGTCAAATTCAGTGTGTCACGCACTAGGATGACGCGTTTCGAACTCCGAACTCATCACCCCCCCCCCCCTTTTTAGAAATATATTTAATAGTAACAACGATGAGTTATTGAAATTTTGGAAAACAGTCTGTGAGCTAAGACGTGTGGACTCTAAACTCCTTTTTCCAGTTTGACCAAAATTTATTAAAATAATTCAAATTTTTTTTTTTAATATTATTTTTTTTATTCTTTTTATGTTTTTTTTTTTCAGTTTTGTTTTTTAAGTTATTTCATTCAATGAATTATTTTATTTAAATTAATTTTTAATGTATTTTATATAAAACGTTTAAAAAATGTATTTTATTGTTTTTTTTTTGCATTAGTTTGTTACATACCGGATAAAATGAGTAAATTTTTGTGTAGATTTTTTGACGATTTTAAAATCAGGTTTTGACGATTTCAAAACCCAAAATTGACGATTTTTGACCAATTTTGTATACCATCACTGGTTGCATATTACTATTTGGACTATAGAGACTTACTGAAAAAATTCACATATTACGAGTTCCATTCAACTGAATCGCAGAAATTTTAAAGTGTGTGTGAAAAATATACATTTTTAAACAATTGATGTCCTTGTACATGAAACTTTCATGTGACGTCACTCCGGGTGCACGAAATGTGAAACTGGGAATGCTACCACCAAGAAATATAAGTGCAAGTTGTAGAAGTTCTCTATAATCATGCGGAATATGTACTTTCGCTTAATATTTAAGACAAAAGGGCCGTTTTTTGCAGCATTTGTATCAAAACATAATTTCTAATGAATTCAGAATATCAATTTTTACCAAATAGGCGTAGACTGATTGAGCTACTGTAGAACCAGTTAAATCTTCAATGCTGGGGATAGCTTTAAATTTTTCATAGTTCTATCACGTCAACCCAGTAGCCAAACGATCAACTTTATCTATTCCAGCAATTGCGTTTCGTGGCATGATGGTTAGAAAACGCGACTACCATGCGGGAGATCTCAGGTTCGATTCTCGCTTACATTTTTCTTTCTCAGCCGGCCCCCACGGTATTGTCGACTGCAACGTCGCAGTATAAGTGTCGAGACATTGAAATTTTCAATAGTTTCTTTGCCATGACGCCGTTTTTAACGTTGCTCATTCACACTTGTGCAATTCAGAAGTAGATCCTCAATATTGTGAACTAACGCTTTAGACGTTTCACTGACGAAGTGTATATCTAATGGAGATGACATATTGCCGGCATCCATACAAGCTAGCATTCTGTCGTCTATAAAATTTTTCTTTCTACGTTTTTCAATCGGCATACTCCAGCAACTTGGAATGTTATCAATCTGTTTTTCATCCATCGTCTGCAGATCATCTCCCAATTCATCACTCTTAAATTCAACATTTTTCATAGCTAAGTCTGAACATAAAATTGTGCACAAAAAATAGCCACTTTGTGGCCAAGTACTACATTAGAACATATTAATTAAACCAAGTTCGGTTTTTTCTTTATAATTTTCTTTTCGACGTTTTTCATCTTCCTATCATTGTGTCTTTCTTTTTTCTTCATTTGTGACATTGTGATCGACACAAGCCATGCTACCAACACGCACACTTTTTTGCTGTTTTATTAAGAAGTCACTGTTTTGCTATATTCTAATAAGCTTGAGAACGTCCACGTGGGCAAACCAAATAAATTGTTTTGAATTATACTTCGTTCCGGAGATTTCATAATGTTAAATGACTTTTGTACTTTGGTCTGGATTTAGGATTCTAGCTTTATCACAAAAAGGAAATACAGTACGAGCTCGATTTTCGCAACTACCGATTATAGCAACACCCCGATTTGCGCAACCGCTTTTTTTACAAATGAGTCTTGATAAGTGCAACACGTTCAAAAAAGCAGTCTCGATGAGCGCAACTTTTCAATGTATTCGCAGAAATTATATGTTTTTTTTTATTTGCATGCAATGTTCCGCCATTGTTCAATGTGAGTGAGCAAATGACTGTTATAGTACAGTTTTTTTAGTGACGTGAGTCATTTTGCACAAAGTAAAATAAAAATTATCAATAGAGGTTCGGTAAGCGCAACAATCTCGGTAGCTGCAACCGGCTTGGGCTGCTATCGGTTGCGAAAATCGAGCTCGTACTGTATTTCATTTAACACCAATCTTGCACTGTTTTACATTTACATTATAAATTATAATATAATTACATTTACATTTATACTATAAATTATATAAATTATTATATAACTTATATATATGTATTTGATTCTTGTCGCATAGTGTACCTCAAAGTTAATGAAACTTATAACTAATTTACAATTTATAAATGATGTTCTAATTTATAGTATTTTTATTTATAGAATTTCTCATTAAAACAATTGATTAAATGTAAAAAAACAGTATTTTGGTGGTTTTTTCAAAATTTTGACCTTTGACCTCATTGGGGCACGTGTTGGCACCATCCGATCAACCTGAAAATTTGCTACATCGATTTTGGCACCAAATCGCATATTTTAATCGCTACCCGCATTTAAAATTCCAAAAATTAATAAACCCCATATAAGCTGCGCCAGGTCTAATATACATAGTGTAAACTTTAAAAAATGTATAACGTTTGAGCTTTAGTTATAAAATTTGGTAAGTGTGTATGAGGCTTTAGTTTTAAGACCACTTTCCCCTAGGACAAATTTTATTTGAGTTCACAGCGCTAACTACATCTCATCCCACATCTCATAACATATTTCACAAAAACGACTTCTACACAGCTTTACGCTCTGATTCATTGGAAGATCGGAAATGTTAACTTTAACGCTCTAAACAACAGAACGAATATAAGGAAAATGTGTTTTTGTGAAAACTCTATATCCAATGTAAACAATTTGGTTTTTTTAATAAATATGTTTGTATTAATAGGTGACGTGCCATAATTACCAAAATGGTTTTGTAAGAGGTCCGAAAAATAAGAGGTCATAATCCCTAAAATCATTTTGGGGATTGTGACTGCTCCGCAAGATGTTAAAACACCTAGGCAAAACATCGCAACCCTAACTATTTGACACATCCCTTCTGGTACCTCCCATATAAAAACCGATATTACCCCTTTTACACACATATAATTTTTCTATGTACACTGAATTCAGACAAATTTTTCCAAGGTAAGCGATCATTGAAAAAAAAGTCAGACACATTGTGCTGTCCCTAATTGTACCTCCTACACAAATAAGTCAAATTTTTTACAGTTTTTCTCCACAAGCAGGAAAAATTTAATACATAAGTAATTTCATTTAAATTAAAAATCTATTAATTTTAATAACTTAAGACTTAAACAATATAGCATTTATCAGTCAGTTTACCTGACTGAAATTTCTGTACTGGTTTTCGTATCAAATGATATATACCCTCTTCCCAAATGCGATGGTATAAGAAATTGCGAAAAAAATTTAACCTCCATAATGTATTTATTTTTTATACAGGACTATTAAAATAACAAACATTTTATTTAATAATAATAATTTATATCACATAAAATAGTAAAAAACCATGACAAGGCATACGAACAAACAATAAATATGTTATATATAGGCCAAAGTCAAATTGTTTTAAAACTCACGAAGTCAGAATTTCATAAGTAGGTATCTGAAATAATGTTATTTATGAATTTTCATCGTATACACTTACAGAAGTTAGAACATATAAAGATTTTGGAAATATTTTTATATCTTGTTTAATTTTTAGCCCCTTAAAGTTAAAGAATTTGAAAAACAAATACTTGAAGATTTACAGTTGTTTGATGATCTTCTTTCGTTCGCATACGTGTGGTTCAAGAAGGTTTATTGACCGTGAGAAACTGAAGATGGTTTTTTGTAGCACCTTTTTCTGTTTTGGTTATGAAAATCGTATGGCTTGATCAATGAAGAACTGAAAAATTTTTCACTAAAAAATTAGCGATGTTGGTCATGATGGTTCAATAATCATGAGTTCTTTTAAAAATAACATATGCGCCAAATTTTTTTTGACTACAGAATTTTGAAAAATTAACTGCACCACGAGATTGTTAAATTTTTAACACTTAACGGAGACTTAAATTTGCAAATTTATTTATAGTTTAATTTATAGTTTTGCCTCCTATTACAATATTAATTAACTGATCAAATTTAATTAATCGGCAGGTTTCAATTTGGAAGTTAAGGGAGAAATATTAATTTTCCAAAAATAGGTCATTTTGTATGGGAGGTACCGGAAGGGGTGATCCGATATAGTGCAAATTCATTCTTGATTCATATTTTCATAACCGTAAAACTTACGCATGGTTTGACTGAATTCAGTGTACTTACAAAAAATATATGTATATAAGACTATTGGGGTGAGTTCGGTCATTTGTATGGGAGGTACCAGAAGGGGTATGGCAACGGTTACAGTTTTTTTAGGTTTGTCTACTTTTGCAAGATAAATAAACTGACCAAATTTAAATATTCTCCGGTTGTCTATTTGGCAGCTATCGAAGATATATTAATTATCCAAAAATAGGTAATTTTGTATGGAGGTACCAGAAGGGGTGGGGCTATTCCGCCCATTTACAATCCCGTAAGTTCGTTTCAAAAAATATTAATACTGATAAATTTTCATAACGATCCGTTAAGGTTTGCTCGAGTTACACTTTCACAAACATATTAATAAATGTTATTTCTGTATGGAAATCGCGATTTTTTTAAATTTAGTTATCTCAGTAAATTGTTGACAAAATCAAAAGTTGTGCACAGATTTCAATGAAATAAAGCTCATTTGATTCAAACTATATTAAACTAAATGTTTTAAGACCAACACTGTGATTTTTGTTGCATTATTTTTTTATGAATTTTTAAAAGACAAAATTTTTTTTGTTTTTTGTAAATTTTTGTTTTTTTTTTTTAAACTACAACGATATCTCTGAAACTACTAGGCCAAATTAAAAACAATGTAGGCACGGGTTAATTGCTGTCTACGACACCGAGTGGGTCGGCAGTGAAAGAAAAATGTAGATGACTGGAGCCGGGAATCCAACCACAGATCTTCCGCATGGTAGTCACGTGTTCTAACCACTTTGCCAATAAGTGGCGCATAAACTTTATAATGGTTGCGTTTTGTTGGTAACTTATACGCGCTTGGCCATACAAATGTTATCCTATATACGCTAACGGGGATAAAATTACATGCTAAGCTAAACAGGGATAAGTTGTTTAAATAGTAGAAAAAATAAAAATGTGACCAAATTTTATATTGCAGGCGTAAACAAAAAAGAAAAGAGAACGTCAAATAAAATAATTTGCTTTGAATGCCATTTTTTCAATGAAATGTTATTTTACAGCAATTTTGTTATGCAACCCCTATAAAAAAAAGTTTTAATTTGTGGCATAAGGTCCCTGCGAAACATTTGTTCCTATGAAGGGTCATTTGAATCATTTATATATTAACATTACAAAATTTTTCGAAAATATCAAAAAAATTCAAAACTACAATTAATACAATATTTACGAATGGGTGAAAGGAAAACAAGAAATTATTTGACATAAATTGCTAGTAATTTGTTTTTGTTAACGGCGAAGCGTTTTGTTGGTATCTTATACCGGTCTCCTATATAGGATACCAAAAAAAAAAGCCAATATTCCTTAATATCCCAAATAAAACAATGGCTTAAACACACATTTTTTAAATATTTCACAGTTATGGGAATATTTGTCACATAACGTCAATAACGTAACGTAGGTCATCTGCGATGGATTCTTAGAAAATTTGACCACGAAAATATGTGTCTAAAATCAATTATTTTAAGGCATTTAAAAACTAATAAAATACCGCAACATGAAATCTTCATGCCCCTCCGCGGGAGCTGGGAATTGATTTTAGATACATAGTTCCTCGGTGAAATTTTCTTAGAGTTCATCGTGGATTCCGATTCTGGCGGACGCACCTAGGGGGTCATTACTGAACCCAAATGGCCCCTATTTGAACGCCCAGGCCCCGGCTCCAAATTGGCCTACCATTCCGATGTTTGGAGAGCAAGTCGAAGGAAATGGTATAGTTTTGACGTTGTTTGGGCTCCTGTCCCGGATTCTGCACTTTCGCCAAAGGCAAAAATTCAAGAATTCTTAAATATCTTATTTCTGTATATCAACTCAGAGGCCATAACTTTTTAACCAATCTATAGATTTGCTTTTGCAATACCTCATTTTGTTTGTGAGATGTTAGCTTTACGCAGAAGGTTTCAAAAATATATCTCTAGTTTTCGATTTTTGCTCATTCAAAAACTAAAAAAATGCCGGTGCCTAAAATCTTCATGCTTCTCAGCGGGAGCTAGTAATTGATTTTAGACATAAAGTTTATTGGTGCAATTTTCTTAGAATTCATCCGATTCCGATTCTGGTATACGATTATCACGCATTTTCGACCCGACAGTGTCGTTCGTGAGCGTAGACCAGTGGTCATCGTTCATATAGCCCATGTTGCGAAATTGTTTGGGAATCTGTTTACTCTCTTCGTGAATATATCATCCAGGGTTGCTGACTGTAACACTTTAACTACTCCCACCAACTCCAAGGCAATTCGTATGGACTTTTGTATCAATTGTTTTCTTTGTGCCAACAATAACAATTATGGGTGTTCAATCAAAATTTCATTCTCTAGCTTCCCAGCAGTCCGCTAGTCTTTACAATGTGGTCAATAGCGTTTAAAGAGTAAACAAACTAATAAAGTGATTATCTTCGGCTAGGCCGAAACTCAGATACCTTCAGCATTTGCAAAAAATGGTGATAAAACTGGTTATTTGCACTACAACTATATTTTATTGAACTTTGTACCACAAAACAGGGGAGTTGTTGAGAGGTGGACGTTAATTTTAGCTTCACACATCCATTTTTTGCCAATAATTTTTTTTCTGAAATGTATTGCTTATAGAACAGACGCTTACATACCAAATTTCAGATCGATTGCTGTATTACTGCGGAAGTAGTAGCGGAGGCAGTCGGACGGACATGTTTTAATCAAATCAGAATCAACGTCCCTTCTCGGCGTTAGAAATATAGAAAAAACTAAGTATACCCCTTGGTCCGTGAGTGCACGTGGTGTATGGTATAAATATAATAATAATTTGTGTCGGATATGAAGGGAGATGATTTGAAAATATTCTGTGTTCAGTGTAACGTCTCCATGCATTAGATGGCCAAAAATAGTAGTTGTTGAGGAGAAATAAAATTTGGTACAATCACATTTCTTATGAAATTAGGAAGTTTGTACAGTTTCATAAGTATCAGTTGAGAATTATATAGCAGTGTTTTTTTTTTCAAATATCATTTGAATGGAATTTCGTTGCTGACATTAATTCACTATAAACTACAGAGACATGCAGACGGACACCCCCAAAAAGGGGGAGTTTGTATGGAAGGTGGGATAAATATTCGTCCGATATTGCACATCTTACAACGTAAGCTCATATTATAGGATAAAAGATTGCATATCAAATTTCAGGGGGGTTTGTTTAGGAGTAGTTTTTTACCGACCTTGCTCATCTTAGAAAGTATCCTCCGCTTAGAGGATAGAATCTGGCGTAAAAAATATAGTTTTCTTGAAAAGTTGAAATATTCTGAAGATAATGTTCATATTGAACCAGTACAGAAATTTCAGTCAGGTAAACTGACTGATAAATACCATCACCTAATATAATATATTGTTTAAGTCTTGAGTTATTAAAATTAATAGATTTTTAATTTAAATAAAATTACTTATGTATTATATTTTGCCTACTTGTGGAGAAAAACTGTAAAAAATGTGACTTATTTGTATAGGAGGTACAATTAGGGGCAGCACAATGTGTCTGACTTTTTTTCAATGAACGCTAACCTTGGAAAAATTTGTCTGAATTCAGTGTACATAGAAAAATGATATGTGTGTAAAAGGGAAACTATCGGTTTTTTATATGGGAGGTACCAGAAGGGGTGTGACAAATAGTTGGGGTTGCGAGGTTTTGCCTCCTATTACAAGAAAAATTAACTGACCAATTTTCATTACTTCCCATGTGTCCGTTTGTACGTTATGGGAGAAATATAAATTTTTAAAAAATAGGTCGTTTTGCATAGGATGTACCAGAAGGGGTCAACCGATATATTCCATATTCTACATATTCCACAGATGCCAAAGTGAAAACATACCCTAAGAACATATTTTTTAAAAGTTATGAAAATTCTTCTGCATTATTTTGTTTTTACTTATACAGTGGATAAAACAACAACACATCCCTTCTTTTTGAAAACCACACAGAAAGCTTACAACTGGCAACTCTAGTTGTTAACAGTAAGATAGTGGTGCACATTACATCTTGACGACTTTTTATACGCACAAGTATCTTTTAGTATGAACGAAACGTAGTTGTGTGGCTGTTGAGAATATACATAATTCTGTCCCATGGTACATTCGAATGGATGCCTGCAGCTTCTTCTTTTTAGTTGCATTGAAAGAGCTGGTTTGTTTCTGATTTAAAACAGCAAGTGCAATTATTGCATCTGTGTATTTATGCAAGACGATCTGCATTGAGTGCTGCCGTCTTCAGTCTCGTTCAGCTTTTGTTACAGAAAGGAAGTGCGTGGGGTGTTTAACTCATATTTCAGATACATCGATCTTTTTTGAGATAAATGACATGCATGTTAAAGTTACTTTCATTTGTAAGAGAATTTCATTCATCTGTACTCTTCTTTACTCTGACGTCGTCTTAGCTTTTTTCCAGGCAAAAAAATACGGCTATACATTCGTGCAATTAACTGTTTGCCATTGGATTGTTAAATTTGTCAACAAAATGCTCCGGATATCTAGAGAGATAAAATTTGGTACACATATAGTACTCGACATTATTTGCAGACGCTTGGCCAATCTGTATATAAGTCCCAGAGAGGTACAATTTGATATCCAGATAGTACTCTGCAACACAAATGCAGATGAAATTTTAACTGGACTGGTTGAAATTTGTGGAGAAGGAGTGGCAAACTGTGTTTAAGTCCTAGATTGGTACAATTTGGTAGGATAATACAGTTAGTGGTCAACATTACAGGTTCATTTTTTAGAATGGGCGTGGCGATGTTTTTTTATCCCCAGAGAGTCAAAATTTAGTACACATATAGCACTCTGCACAACATATATGAATATGTAGACGAAATTTTCATTTTTGGATGGGGGTGTGACAAAGTACGTTTTAGGGTTACAGGGATAATATTTGATATGCAGATAACACGTAGCACAGAAGATATTTAAATATATACGATTTTTTTTTTGCAAACAGAGAGCCAGATTTATGTGCCAAAATTGTTTTTTTTTTAACCATAGAGAAAACCAGTACAGAAATTTCAGTCAGTTGAACTGACTGATAAATACCATCACCCAATATAAGATATTGTTTAAGTCTTGAGTTATTGAAATTAACCGATTTGTAATTAAAACCAGTTAGAAAGTTTCAGTCGGGCAACCCAACTTACATTTACCCTTACCCTCAGTAAAACAAATAATTTTCTATTATATTGATATTATTACTCGATTACTAAAGTGGGCGGAGTGGTACATTTGTATGGGAGGTACGAGAAGGGGTGTTGTTAGGCTTCCAGATTTATTCTCCATTACTTTATCCTGTTATAGCTTTACTAATTACAGAATTTGGGCACGATTGCCTTGGGTGTACTGATATTATTAGTACATCCCTAAAGTGGGCGGAAAGGTACATTTGTATGTTAGGTACCATAAGGGGCGTGTCTAGACATCCAGATCTTTTCTCCAAAACTTTATCCTGTTATAGCTTTACTAAATACAGAATTTGGGCACGATCGTGTCAAGTGTTTTGATATTATTATTACTCCATCTCTTAAGTGGGCGGAGTGGTACATTTGTATGGGAGGTACCAGAATGGGCGTGTCTAGACTTCAAGATTTTTTCTCCAAAACTTTATCCTGCTTAAACTTTACCAAATACAGAATTTGGACACGATCGCGTTAGGTCTTTTAATAATATTAATCGATTTCTAAAGTGGGCGGTACCAGATGTGTATGGGAGGTACCAGATGGGGCGTGAATAGACTTCCAATTTTTTTCTCCAAAACTTTATCCTGTTATAGCTTTACTAAAAATAGAATTTGGGTACGATCACGTTTTATTTATTGATATTATTTCTCCATCTCTATAGTGGGCGGAAAGGTAGAGTTGTATGGGAGGTACGAGAAGGGGCGTGGCTAGGCTTTCAAAATTTTTTCCAAAACTTTATCCTGTTATAGCTTTACTAAATACAGAAATTGGGGACCATCCCGTGGGGTGTATTGATATTATTACTCGATTTCTAAAGTGGGCGGAATGATGTATTTGTATGGGAGGTACCAGAAGGGGCGGGGCCATGTAGCCCATTTGCAATACCGTAAGTAGTTTTGAGAAAATAATAATTCGTGCAAAATTTCAAAACGTTTGGTTGCGTCTTTCGAAAGTTATCGTGCGAACCAGCCGGACAGCCACCAGACAGACAGACAGACAGACAAACAGACAGACAGACGGACATGGCTCAAACGACTTAAAAAGTCATGAATCGAATTTGGTTCAAAGAAACCTAGGGTCTAAAGTCACTCCTTCTATGTGTTACACTTTTGGGTCGTATCAAATGATATATACCCTCATCCCTAAGGGTGATGGTATAAAAATTTGTAACCGATACTTAAACTTTTCACATTGTAGAAAACGGTCTTTATCTCATATAAAGACTATGTAGTAAAACTCCTCGTGGTTTGTATTTTAACTCTAGAACAAAACTCTCTTTATTCTTAACGCTTTGAGTATACTTCATACAATGAGGTTAGTAATTTTTGCATAGTTACACGAAAGGCGTTAAATGAAGTTCGATTCAATGTCAGTCTAATGTCACGGTCTATATTAAAAGGAATAATGATAATTAGTACTCAAAGACAATGATCGATTATATACATATAATGGTATGTTTAGTCATAAAGGTTTGCTCAGAAAACAGTGATGTTTACAGTCGGCCATCCTTTTACCCTTAAATCGCCCTCGATTTAGGACTTCGCCTGCGATTTCTCTTTCAACCGGCTACTTCTACGAAGAGCAGGCGGAGAGTCTCTATCTGATTTTCCAGATTCATCGGAGTCGTCGCATCTGTCGCTGAGACTATCATCTGGGATGAGTACACGCTTGATCTGGTCTACAGCAACAACTCCATCGTAGCATTTTTGAGTTCTTTGCATGCCAGGGACATCCGATACTCTATAGCGATCATTAGGCAACACTTCTGTGATAATGTAAGGCCCCTTGTAATGTGGAAGTAATTTCGACGATTCTCCAACGCCTGGCATCGTAACCCTCTTGATCATAACGTAGTCGCCTGGAATGTATGATGTTGCCTTGCATCGGGCCTTGTCGTAAACGGTTTTTTGTTTATTCTGTTGTTCGATTATATCTGAATATGCTCGTTCGCGCTCTTTGTCGATGTCATTATTTACTTGGTTACGAATCGCATCTTCCAATGCTCCACCAGAAACATTTCTCGGGGAATAGCTAAAAAGCAGTTTAAAAGGTGTTGTTTTGATCACTCGATGAAATGTATTATTTAAACTGTACTGCGCAATACCGACAAAATTATCCCAATCTTTGTTATCTGGTTGTTTGCTCATTGTAGCTATCATTGGTGTTATGCTTCTATTCAGCCTTTCAATTTGACCATTGGCTCTAGGGGTGGCGGTAGCATTTTTAATATGTACGATGTCATGATTAATACAAAACTTTTCAAATGGAGATCCAGTGAATGATGTTCCCAGATCCGTGATGAACCTATTGGGAGTACCAAATAACGCAATCATATCCTCTACAACGCGCACGGTGGTGTTTGATTTAGTATTACGAACTGCTTTCAGAATACAAAATTTTTTAAACCCATCAATAGCTGCTAATATATAAGCATTTCCTCTGGAACTCTTAACAAATGGACCTAAGTGGTCCAGATGTACTGTATGGAAAGGAAAGCCGATTTTATCGATTGGGTGTAACATACCTGGCCTCTTACCTCCTGGTTCTTTATGATAAAGACACTCTGCGCACGCTACAATATAATTCTTCACGTAATTTTTCATCCTTGGGAACCAGTAGAACTCTCTAATTTTGGCCACGGTTTTATCCAATCCAATATGGGCAAAGTTGTCATGATAATTGTTGACAATCTTCCACCTTGCCTTACGAGGGACATAGAATTTTTCAGTCTCACCAACTTTTCTAAAAATGACGTTATTTTTTAATATATAGTTGTTTTTAATGTTTTTATCGAAGTCGTCTAATGAAGTTGTTTTATTTAACGACTTTAAGATCTCATTGACTGTTGGGTCAGTTCTCTGGAGTAATGTTAACCAGTCATTTTCACTAAGAGTGTTATAAAGGCAAACCACATCTGCTACGTTCTCAATTTGTTGTGCGTCACCGACGGGATTACGGCTCAAAGAATCTACATGTTGCATGTCACTGCCTGATCGATGCACAATATCGAACTGATATTCCTGTAATTGCAGCCACCAACGTCCAATCCGGGGTATTATGTCTTTTTTTGATAACGCACCTCGTACGGCGTTGCAATCTGTGACCACCAAAAATTTAATGCCAACCAAGTACACACGAAGTTTTTGCAGTGCCCACACCACCGCAAGTGTTTCCAATTCTGTGGAATGATACCTACTCTCCTCTGGCGTTGTTTGTTTACTTAAGTAGGCTACGGGGTGAAGTTTTTGGTCGCCCTGTTGTTGTAGCAGAATACCACCTAGTCCCAGTTGACACGCATCGGTATGTACTTCTGTTCTCGCCGTTGGAGAATAGATTGCTAAAACTGGCCGCGATATTAATTTCTCTTTTATAATCTGGAATCCTTCTTCTTCTAGCGACGACCAAGTCCACTCAGCATTTTTACGTGTTAGTTTCGTCAATGGCTTAGCAATTACACCAAAATTCTGGACAAATTGACGAAAATAACTTGCAAGTCCTATGAATTGCCTTACTCTATGCACGTCAGTCGGAGTCGGAAATTTTGCCACTGTTTCGATTTTATTCTCTGAAGGTCGAAGTATTCCATTTTCTATCTCAAAGCCCAGATATTCAATTTTATGGAAAAGAAATTTACATTTAGACATGTTTAATTTTAAATTTGCTTTACGAAGCACATCAAGAATTATTTTCACATTTTCCAAACCTTCATTCTCCGAATCAGCTGGAATAAGAATGTCGTCAAAATACGCCAAAGCTATTGTAAAACGCAATGGACCAAGAACTTTGTTGATTAACTGTTGAAAAACTGCCGGACCTGCCGGGCATCCGGAGAAATTCAAAGTGACCATCTGGTGTTACGAATGCCGTCAAGTGTCTCGATTCTTCACTAACAGGTATTTGGTGATATCCACTTTTCATATCCAATGCTGTAAACCACTTCTTGTTCCGCAGACGATCTACATTATCGTTTATTAAAGGCAATGGGTATTGCATTTTCTTTGTTTTTTTGTTTAAAGCTCTATAGTCTATGCAAATCCGTTTTTCTCCGTTCTTCTTGTTAACGAGCAAAATTGGGCTTGAGTAATCTGATTTTGAGTCACAAATAATTCCAGCTGTCTTCATCGAGTCAATCTCTTTTCTCACATACTCTCTCTCAAAATAACTTAAACGATATGGACGAAAGGTGACGGGTTCGGTATTTGCAAGTTCTATTTTAAACTCTACATCTGTTGACGTTCCCATATCACTTAATTCATAAGAGAAGCAAGAAATGTTCTCAAGAATAATTCTCTTCAACTTTTCTCTTCCTTCGTCGCTCACTCCATCACCAATTTGTATTTGGTTGAAGTCAAACTCCTCTCTGCTTGTTGCAGTAACTATGACAGTTTCGCTCTTGTTGTCATTGTTGTCTTCTTCATCTCCACTTAAATGTTCAATACATATTTCTCCGCTTGTGATTGTTTCGTTCTTTTCAAATCTGATTTCGTTTTGGGTGACATTCATAATGGGTATTGCAAACTCTCCAGCTTCATTAGAGATGACACAATTTGGTATTAAAGCCCCAAACTTATTTTGGCGATTTTCTATAAATAAATTAGTGACTTCAGAAATATTGCAATTTGTGGAAATGAATCCAACATAGTTTGATGGAATAACTGTAGCTTCTTTTACCCACAACTTTACATTAGTTTTTGGTAGTAAAGGCACTTCCATATTTTTAAGGCAATCATCTGGTTCCTCCTCAATTTGTTCCTCGAAAAATCTTAATGTTTTACCTCGACGCACCATTGTTATATGCTCTTTCTCTGTGAATGGTTGACCGATTAAAAATGGAATATTTAACATACTGTCCTCAACCACATATATTTCGACGTTAGCAACTGCTTGGTCAACTTTTATCACCGCATTACAGACTCCAATTGGTACTACAGACCCATTACCAAATCCTCGAATGAAAATGTTTGTTTTTGGAATAGTGACTTCAAGTTGTAGGTCGTTTACTGTGGACTGTGGCATCATATTTACGGCACTTCCTGGGTCAATATATGCTTTAACGAGAATTCCATTAACAAAAACTTCTTGAAAATATTTGCTATTGACGGCGCAGTTAGAAAAATTAGTGTCTGTTGTAGCAATGGTTGCACTGTTGGTTGTCTTGTTAACCCCGTTGTTTTGTTCTTGTTGCGTACTTACGACATTCGCTGGGCATTTACTCTTCACGTGTCCCTCTTTGTGACAATTTAGACATTTTATAGGAGATGTGTAGAACTTTTTAACATGGCCAATACCTTCGCATCGAAAACATTTTAACGTAGACACTTCTGTTTTACAAAAGCGCGCAAAATGTCCGTGCTGTCCACACTTAGTACAGATCTGCTCACAGTCTGATTTACCCTTCTGCGTAAATCGCTGTGAGTGAGATTTAGATACGACATCTTCCTCAGCGCAACCAGCATCAATGTAGTCATGGATATTGGATATTATGTCATTAAATGTGACGTGATCTTTCTGTAAGAGAAATTTTCTCAGGTCAATCGATTTTATACCTTTGATTATGAATTTTCGGGCGTCGTCGAAGTCCAAACTTAGTTGTTGCGTAAGGCGAAGCTTATCGAAGAAATAATCGGTGATATCTTCATTATTCTGCTGTTGCCTCCCTGCCATTTTCTCCCACAACTCGGCTGTAGATTGACGACCGATGAAAGTGTCTCGAAATTCCTCCTCAAAGTCTGACCAGCTCTGGAATTCAGCAGCACTGTACCAGTTAAGCGCTGCACCTTCTAGGTTAGATCGTGCACACTGCAATCGAAATGAATCAGGCCATTTGTTCATATTACCTATTCCGTTGACTGAAGCCAACCAGTCCTTTGCTTCAGTCGGTAACCTCTTTCCGTTGAACTTCTTAATGGTGTTATTTAGGTCTGGCATGACGTGGTACGATGTTCGTTCAGCTCTTAATGCGTTTATAAGCATCTGGTTTTGTTGGAACAACATGGACAATATATTTGTTTCATCTGTCGACGTTGCAGAATTAGTGGCTGCCGCTTTGGGTGTCTGTACATCTGATGCAGTTCCACTCGCTTCAACGTCCTCAATAACTTCTACTCCTTGTGAATTCTCCATCGACTTCGCAGTTTTTGTAAGGGCGGAGAATAAGAAAAATATATTTGTTGAATAGTGATTTTTCTTATGTATCCCACTTCTGATTGTAGAAAACGGTCTTTATCTCATATAAAGACTATGTAGTAAAACTCCTCGTGGTTTGTATTTTAACTCTAGAACAAAACTCTCTTTATTCTTAACGCTTTGAGTATACTTCATACAATGAGGTTAGTAATTTTTGCATAGTTACACGAAAGGTGTTAAATGAAGTTCGATTCAATTTCAGTCTAATGTCACGGTCTATATTAAAAGGAATAATGATAATTAGTACTCAAAGACAATGATCGATTATATACATATAATGGTATGTTTAGTCATAAAGGTTTGCTCAGAAAACAGTGATGTCTACAACATGAAGACGAACATTTTATAGGCAAAATATTTTATTTCGATAAGTGAAAGTTTTTTTTAGCGCTAGAGCAATTTTTTAACCAATTCGATACGCAGATAGTTCTCGGCACTACAGTTATGCACACGAAGGCGCACATTTCATTTAAACTCGGTGGGCGAAAGGGGAAGTGTGAAAACGGTTTTTAGGGCAATATAATATAATATTGTAGACAGATAGTATTCGGCAAAATAGATATTTGTAGTCAGATTTCTTAATTTCGGTAAGTGAGCTGAGGGTGCATAAGGAGAGTAAGCAAGCCCTACCTATTGTTGTAGAGCATAGGAAGCGTTTCCGAAGTGTGTTCAAAAATATAATATGGCAGCACTTATAAATGTGAGGCAATTTCGTTAATAATTTTGTTCAATTATGCAATATCGAAGCATTGCCGAACCCACTAAGTATTAAAGGTGACCATCTGTCCGTCTGCCTTTCTGTCCGTCCCCGCGATTACAGCCGCAGTTTAAGAGATATCGGGCTGAAATTTGGAATGCAAGCTTCTATCCTCAAAGGTTAAGTTATGCGATTACAGCCTTTGTTTAATAGCAATCAAGCTGTAATTTTGAATGCGAGTTTCCCTACACTAAGCGGTTGAGTAGTAAGATGAGAGTAATTACTCACACCTCCTATACAAACTCCACCTTTTTGGGGTCTGTCCCAATGATTACAACTGTAGTTTAAGAGCAATCAAGCTGAAATTTTGTATACAAGCTGACATTTTGTGCGCAAGATTCTATCCTCTAAGCGGAGGCTACTTTCTAAGATGAGCAAGGTCGGTCAAAAACTACTCCCACCCCCCATACAAACTGTCCCCTTTTCTGGGGTGCCCGCCATACTGCTCCCGCGATTACAGTCGTATGTTAGGAAATATCGAGCTGTTATGCGATTTGGTATGCAAGATTTTATCCTATAATAGGAGCTTACGTTGTATGATGAGCAAGATCGGACGAATACTTCTTCTACCTTCCACACAAACTCCCCCTTTTTAAGGGTGTCTGTCTGTATGTCCCTGTAGTTTATGAGCTTTCCATCTGTAATTTGGTATGCACGCTTCTGTTCTCTAAGCGAAACATTTCAGAAAAAAAATTATTGACAAAACATTGATGTGTAAACCTAAAAGTAAGGTCCGCCTCTCACCAACTCCCCTGTTTTGTGGTACAAAGTTTATAAAATTATAGTTGTAGTGCAAATAACCAGTTTTATTACAATTTGTACAAATGGTGAATGGTATCCTAGCTTCGGCAGAGCCGATGATAACCACCTTACTAGCTTATTTTGATTTTTTTCATCAATTTAAAACCGTTATTTTTGCATTATTGTTCAAACTTTAAAAGCCCCAACAACTATTCAACCGATTTTCAGAACCCTTTATAGAAAAGTTTTAGGTAAGCTCATTACCTTTAATTGCAGACCACTCTTAATATTCATATCTTGAAATGTATAGGAAAAAAAATATTAAGATCTCTAAAGCAGAATAAAAGTAAATATTTGTGAACTGGTGTAATAAACGGCAAACAATACATCTGTGTAGTATAAAATATATAGTCATAATTTGATTCCAACCTGATTGTGGAAAATATATAATTATATATAATTTATCTAATTTATATTATATAATTATATTTGAAATTTTGAGTGATTTTTAGGGGATTTGGCAGATTTTAATTGTGATAATAGTAGTTACCTATTGGGTTATTATTATTATGTCCTAAAATTATGTAATAGCAAAATTCGTCGATTAAAGTATCATGTAGCCTAAAACTGGATCAATGGCATGTGTATCGTATACACAATGTACTTAAGCAGAAATTATGCCTAAATGTATATATACGTTAGCTTTGATCCAGAAAGAGCGATTCGAATAGCGCATTATCACATGCAATAAATATATTTTTTTTCAAAGAATAAGGTAACATCTCCGTACCATAAAAACGGTACATTTTTGTTTTGCTTTTATTGTTTTTATAAACACATGTTGTGTTTTAGGAAGTGGCAGCGAAGCTTTTATAGTACACCTTAAGAAAAAGCAAGTGTGTATGCCACATTTGCCTTCACTTCGTGAAATAATTACATCATCTGTGAAATAGAATAGTATAGCTGCAGGTGCGATTCAGCACCAACCGAGTGGTAATACAAGGAGGCATTAAAATTTCTCATTTGACAGTGAGCGTGAAACATTTCAAGTGTATGTTGAAAATAAACGCTTTGATCGCGTTGAACTCTAGGACGAATGAAGTATGAATGAACATTGAGATGACAATATATAAATATAAATGATCAGCATCGAAATCTGAGTCGATTTAAAGGTGACCGTCTTTCCGTCCGTCTGTCTGTCCCCCCGATTACAGAGATATCGATTAAAGAGATATCGAGCTGAAATTTGGAATGCAAGCTTCTATCCTCAAAGCGGAGGTTAAGTTCTAAGATGAGCCCGATCGGTCAAAAACCTCCCATACAAACTCCCCCTTTTTGGGGACTGTCCGTGCAATTACAGCCGTAGTTTAAGAGCAATCAAGCTGATATTTTGTATGTGAGCTTCCTTATGGGAATGGGACTTTGCCCAGAGGCTGAAAACTACTGATTGTCACTCACTTGGGAGTGACCAGAAGCGATTCCTTTGTGACACTGTCCAAGCAGCTAACTACTTCCGGTCCTAGACCAAGTATTCCCTGGGCAATGACTTCAAAGCAACCGCTTAGAAGTTAGCTAGAGTTAGAAGGCGAAACGTTGAGCAACCTAATCGGCATGCTACCACCGATGCGTCTTAGGAAGTAGGTAACAAAAGTTACTGAAGCTCAACACAGGCTCTCCTAGTGGCCTTGGCAGCCCCAAGAAACTAGGATCGGGAGCGGTGGCCTAATAAGCCACTCTCCTTAAACAAAATTTATTATGAAAACACGAAGAAAAGAAAAAACAAGAACCCCCCCAAATGTTGACGACCCCCGCAAACGATATAAGGACCATGATTTAAGGATATGCACCTGGAATGTCCGAACTCTATACAGAGATGGTGCCTCTATCCAACTGGCGGATGTCCTCGACAAATACAAGGCTGACATCACCGCCATACAGGAAATGAGATGGACGGGACAGGGATGCACACGACGAAAGAACTGTGACATCTTCTACAGCTGCCATGCAGAAAGACACGAATTTGGATGTGGTTTCATAGTCGGCAAGAGACTTCGACACCTGATCTCGCGGTTTAACCCTGTAAGTGACCGAATAGCCACCATTCGCATCCGGGCGAAATATTTTTACATCACGCTGATTTGTGTACACGCCCCGACGGAAGATAAAGACGATGAGATTAAAGATGCATTTTACGAGCGCCTAGAGGAAACATACGACCGCTGCCCTGGCCACGACATTAAAATTGTTCTAGGAGACTTTAATGCAAAAATAGGAAGGGAAGATGTTCTTGGTCCATCGATCGGCAAATTCAGCCTGCATACCGACACGTCAGACAACGGGTTTAGGCTGGTTAGCTTCGCAGCGGGAAGGAACATGGTAGTGAGTGGAACCAGATTCCAGCACAAAGATATCCACAAGGCAACTTGGCTATCCCCCGATCAAAACACCAAAAATCAAATTGATCATGTAGTAATCGATGGCAGACATGCATCTAGTGTCATGGACGTGCGTGTGATTCGTGGTGCTAATATTGGCTCGGATCATTACCTGGTTGCAGCCAAGGTGCGCACAAGATTGAGCAGAGCGAAAAACGCACGTAACCAAACACAAAGAAAGCTGGACATCGCGAAGCTGCAAACCCCAGAGATAGCTACTGCCTACTCCAACCAGCTCTCCCAACTTTTACGACACAACGCCTCTACTTCTGACGTTCCCGATACACAGTGGCAGCATATTGCGCATTCCATGGCAACCGCCGCAACAACCGTGCTAGGATATGAAAAGCGGAGCTCAGACGAATCCTGGTACGATGAAGAATGTCGCATAGCGTCTGAGGAACAGGATGCTGCTTATAGGGCAACGCTACAGCCAATTGCAACCCGTGCTGTTAGGGAACGGCATAAGGAGAAAGCAAAACGGGCGAGACAGCTATTTAGGCGAAAAAAACGTCAGATGAAGGAACGGGAGAACGAGGATATAGAGCGATACAGGGATAGAGGTGAGGCCCGAAAATTTTACCAGAAAGTAAGAGCAAATGGATACGGTAATGGCCTCCCCACCTGTAAGGACAGTGATGGAAATCTGGTCACGGATACGCAGAGTGTGCTGCACATATGGAGAGAACACTTCCAGCAACTGCTGGTTCCAGAAGGCAGCGCACGTGAAGTTATCACGCCAATTGTCGACGACGGCTTAGATTGCCCACCACCAAGTCAAGCCGAGGTAAGAAGAGCAATATCGCGGCTGAAAAACAACAAAGCAGCCGGTGCCGACGGTCTGCCCGCAGAGCTCTTCAAGTCCGGTGGCGAGGAGTTGATAACGAGCATGCACCAGCTCCTGCGCACGGTTTGGCTTAAAGAGTGCATGCCCGACGACTGGAATGTAAGCGTATTATGTCCTGTGCTGAAAAAAGGTGATCCAAGTGTGTGCTCCAACTACCGCGGGATCAGCCTTCTACCCATCGCATATAAGGTCCTGTCGAGTGTGCTATGTGAAAGACTAAAGCCAGTGTTATCCAACCTGATCGGGCCTTATCAGTGTGGCTTTAGACCCGGAAAATCAACAACTGACCAGATTTTCACACTTCGGCAAATCCTGGAAAAGACCCAAGAGAAACAGATCGACACGTACCATCTTTTTGTCGACTATAAAGCTGCCTTCGACAGCCCGATACGGCAGAAATTACTCGATGCCATGGCTGAGTTTGGTATTCCAGCGAAGCTGATACGTCTTTGCGGAATGACGCTGACTGGCACGAAGTCTTCAGTGAAGATTGGCAAGGACCTTACGGAGCCATTCTATACCAGACGAGGCCTAAAACAAGGCGACGGCCTATCGTGCGATCTCTTCAACATTGTGATGGAGATGATAATGAGAAAAGCTGCAGTAAACACGAGTGGCACTATATTCAACAAAAGCCACATGCTACTCGCGTACGCTGATGACGTAGACATCATCGGTCGAAAACTGCGGGATGTGACTGCAGCCTTCTCAGGTATACAGAAGGAATCAGCGAAAATGGGCCTAACGGTGAACGAGGACAAAACGAAGTTATTAGTTTCAACGAACAAAGAATCTACTCGTTTGGGAAACTGCGTGAACGTTGACAACTATAATTTCGAGGTGGTAGATAACTTTGTCTACCTAGGATCCGCCATCAATAAAGCAAATAATGTCAGCCTAGAAATCCGGAGAAGAATCCTGCTTGCAAATAAATGCTACTACGGACTAAGCAAGCGATTCAATGACAGAGCCCTCTCTCGACGAACAAAACTCCAGCTATACCAGATACTGGTTCTACCTGTCTTAATGTATGGCTCAGAATCCTGGGTTATGACACAAGCGGATGAATCGGTTCTGGCGGTATTCGAGAGAAAAATACTCCGTAAAATATATGGGCCCATCATCGTTAACGGAGAGTATCGGCGTCGTATGAATCATGAGCTGTACGAGCTGTACACTGACATTGACGTGGTCAAACGCATTAAGGTGCAACGGCTGCGCTGGCTAGGTCATGTTGTACGCATGGATGAAAATGCTCCAGCTCGAAAAGTCTTCGACAATGAACTCGATGGACGGCGCAGAAGAGGGCGACCAAAACTCCGTTGGAAAGACCAGGTTACTGAGAACCTTACAGAACTCGGTGTGACTAACTGGAGAAGAAGCGCAGAAGATCGAGGCGCTTATAATATTTTTCTACGTGCGGTATATAATCCACTGGGATTGCATAGAAGTACCAGCTAAGTAAGTAAAGCTTCCTTACACTAAGCGGAGGTTGAGTAGTAAGATGAGACCGATCGGTCAAAAACTATCCCCTCCCATACAAAATCCCTCTTTTTGGGGGTATCCGTATGTCAGTCCCCGCGATTACAGCAGTAATTTAAGAGCAATCCAGCTGAAATATTGTTCGCAAGCTTTGCTGCCTTCAATGGAGGTTGAGTTCTAAGATGAGCCCCCTTTTTGGGGTATCCCTACGATTACAGTTGTAGTTTAAGGGCAATCAAGCTGAAATTTCTGGTCCGTTGGGATACTTCAAATAGTTGAATTTTATAGTGTTGTAGTTGTCTTTCTTGTTACTGACGTTACTGTTAATTGACGACAAATCAATGACAGATAAAGCAGGGATGACTCTGCCGACAGCGTGGCCAGCTCAATTCGGATCTAACTGCAATTTTCTGGATTGACCGTGACACGGACGGTGACATGGACGAAGATCGTGGCATATCAACATTTTAAGTTCTCATTGTTGTCCTAGGATTGCCGGATGTTTGTCATCCAAGTTGATGTTCATGAACATGGGAACAGAGGTTATTTGTAATTATTCTTGTCATCTCTCTTGAAGTAAGGGGCTCTTCTCGAAGCTAACATGAGGCAACGCGGCAGAAATCTTTATTACCGATTTGATTTTGCCTCACTTTAAACTGAAACTGGCCGAAAAATGGGCGTGATCGGATAAGTAGGTGGGGCATATCTAGTGATGGGACAAGGGTAAATACCCAAATGGTAAATTGGGTATATAAATGTAAATACCCAGTTATTTACCCAAAATGTGGGTATAAATCAGAATAAAGAAAAATTTAAATAAATTAAGAGTATTTTATTTTTTATTATTTATTATCGGCTCGCGAGCCAAGAGCCCAAATAAAAAGCTGGCTCGAGAGCTAAGAGCCAAGAGCCCAAAAAAGAGTCAGCTCGCGAGCTAAGTACCAAAGTTATATACCAAAAGTACTTTGGTACAAAAAAAGTACTTTGTGCCGAAAAGTACATTAAAAGTACTTTTGGTACAAAAAAGTAGTCTGGTAAAATAAAGTACTTTGTGCAGAAAAAAATGTTTTTGGACCAATAAAAGTACTTTTTGGTACAAAAAAGTACTCTGGTACAAAAAACAAGTACTTAGTACCGAAAAGTACATTAAAAGTACTTTTTAGTACAAAAAAGTACTCTGGTACAAAAAAAAGTACTTTGTGCCGAAAGGTACATTAAAAGTACTTTTGGTACAAAAAAGTACTCTGTTGCAAAAAAAGTACTTTGTGCAGCAAAAAGTGTTTTTGGGCCAATAAAAGAACTTTTGGTACATAACTTTGGTACTTTGCTCGCGAGCCAAGAGCCATAAAATTTCAAATGGGCTCTCGAGCTGGCTAATTTAAAATGCCACAAATTTCAAACGAGCTCTTGGCTCGCGAGCCACCTCTTTTTTAATTTCCAGGAAAAGAGCAGCTCGCGAGCCTGGTCAAAACTGCCTTATCTGAGCAAAATGCATCACGAAATGTATAAACAATATACACGGATTTGTGGGCGTGGCACTTCCCATGATAAATAATGTCTAGAGATTTTGAATAAAGCCTTTTATTATAAATTTGCGAAGTTGTTTCACAATTGGACGTGATCGAAGCGATGTTATTATAACCTCAAACACAAAGTAAGTTTTTTTTCAATTCTTCTTTTTAATAAAGTCTCCATATTTTTTTATTTACAAATATTTTACAAATATCTTTAATTCAATATGTTTTATGAAGTGAACAAACTTTCTATGTCTCCTAAGCAGTACGAAATTTGTAACACAGTGCACCCTTATTGCGGTGAATGGACATAGGGTGAGGGTATGTGGAATGCAGTTCATCTAACTGTTTCACGGTTTTATAAAATTTTTGTTAACCTAGGCGACGGTGCATCCAAATCGTATGTTACATAAAAAAACATATAAAATAAAATTTGTGCCTGATTTAAAGCACACAAACAACATCGTAGCCCAACTTAACAACTTGCTCATAATTTTAACTGTCGTCACTATCCCCGCTTGTCTACAAAACATCATGACAAATAGCAAATACAAAGTAATTTTCATATGTTGGTGCAGTATAGCTGGAAAAGCAACAAAAGCAGTACCAACAATGAAATAAATTTTTATCACAGCAGCATATGCTGTTCATCTTCAAGTTCAAGAGCAGATTTCTTCAATCGAGCGAGGCAGAATATTTCCGACGTCTTTTCCTTTCATACATACACTTTATAAAATGACCAAGATGATGGCGGAATGATAGCTCAATTTGTTTAGTTTTATATTTTTGAATGCTAAATGTCGCGACGAATATGATAAAAAAAAGTTAAGTAATAAACATTAAATACATAATAAGCTCGACGCACAGTGGGGACGATCCCAATATAGTGGTAAAATCCGTAAAATGGAAACTTACAAACTATCGATTAATTTTTCAAACTGTTTTTCAGACGTCTAAGAATGGGATACAGAGTGTCAACGTAAAGCACTTTTGTAAAGTTAGACTTTTCAAGGCCTATAATTTTTTTTCATTTCATTTATTGTTATTTCCTGCACAAAATTCAGAGTCTTATATTAAGTACAGGACATTTATGTTGGACAGATGGTTGGTTATGATAAATATATAAGTATACATTGAATAATGCAAAAACAAAATAAACAAAATAGTAACATATAATTAAACTTAAAACTAACATTTATAACATAAAAAGAGAAGAACAAAAAACACCAAAAAATAAATAAAATATATGATATTAAACATATGTTTTAGATAAGAAGAAAAAATTTAACATAAAAAATGAATTAAAATAAAAATAAAATATATAAATATTAATAAAATTATTTAATTTAATTAAGATTGCTGAAAATGCCTGTATAAACGTGTCTTAAATTGCCTTTCGCTACTTATTATTTGTATATTATTAAGGAGATTATTCCAAAGACGAATTGTATTGACAAAGAAATGATGGTCAGATATACTTCTAATGTGTCTTATTTGTATCAATTGGTTGCCTCTATTGGATCGTGAGAAACGTAAAATATCAAACAAGTATTTAGGTTTCCGGGTGTAAATAATTTTGTGTAAAAATATTGAAGTTCTTATTTGAAGATAGGTTTCGAAAGAAACACCATATATTTGATTCGCAAAAACAGAAACATAATCTCTTCTTCCTAAGCCAAATACATATCTTACAATACTATTAAACGCAACACGCAGTCTGGACATAGACTCTCTATCACAATTACAGAACAGTTTACATGAATACAGAAGTTTAGGAATCAGATATGTTTTAGCTAGTAGCATTCTTTAATTCGGAGGCGTAAAATTTTTGTAAATATAAACATTTCTCAATACCCCATACGTTTTACCGATCGCTGTTCCTACATGATCATGCCATAGTAGTCTATTATTTAAAATAACTCCCAGGTTCTTAGCTGATTTAACAATATCAACGTTTGAGTCCGATAGCATAATACTTAAATTGGTGGGAGCAAAGGCTGCGTTATTGCTAATGACTATGCATTTTGACTTTGAAGGGTTTAGGGTTAGCCCATTTGCTCAATCCTTAATACTTGTCAAGTCATTGTTTAAACGTGCAACGCTCTCAACCACCCTGTAGTAAATAAAATAATCGGTTGATAAAAAACAGTAACTATAAATTAACTATTTTGGAAATGACTACAAATTGGTTTAAATCTCATGCAGATATCAACCAAACTACAAATAAATAAAAGCAAAATAAGTAAATTAGAAAACAAAAGAAGCAAGTCATGAAGTCAAATGTCATTTGTGTTGAGAAAACTAAAAAATTTCAATACTTAATTTGTATATTTTCTATGAGCAGCTCCAATTATATTCTAAGTCATGAAATGTCAGCAACCACATTGTATTAATAATAATTAATAAACCTTTTTATATAGTATAAGTATAATATAATATATAGTATATGATATACATTTATATATATATTTTACAAAAATTCATTAAAATTAAACTGTTTTAAAACTAATTTAGAAAAAAGTGGTTTTTAAATAATTTAGTATAAACCTATTACAAATTGGTTGAAAAATAAGTAATTAGTAGTCAATTGAAAAGTCATGCAGAGATTATCAATTGACTACGGCCTATGACATGCCTATGTTAAAATAGTGAGTCGGCGACAAGGAAAAAAGTCACTTAATCAACTAGATGTGGTTATTAAAAAACCAGTTTGAAGTTACTTAAAAATGTGTTTGACTTCCTACAGGGCATTGTTTCGACATGGGTACTTAAATAAAGCTGAACATTATCAGCATACATGTGAATTCTGCAATATTGTACTTGCTCAGGAATATCATTGCAGTAAATTGAGTACAGCAGAGGTCCCAATATGGAGCCTTGTGGTACTCCGCGTAAATTGTAGAGTGGTGTAGACAACCGATTTTTACAGGACACTGATTGCGATCTCATTGATAAGTAAGATTTTATTAATATTAGTGCTCTTTCAAAGAAATTAAAACGTTTTTCTAACTTAAGATACAGAATATTATGATCCACTGTATCGTATGCTTTAGAGTGGTCAAGCAACACAAGAAAAGAGATCACGTTATGGTCCAAATCAGATCTTAAGTCCTCGGATACCTTAACAAGTGCTGTGGTACAACCATGACCTACACATGTAATAGTAAAAGTACTTATATTTTTACCAATGTTTTAGCAATCGGGCCCACAGTTTGACGGCTACTTCAGCTACAACATAACCGGATGCATTGTTGACGTCCACTATCCTGAATAGCTACTAACCAGCTTTTTTTTTGTCCTCAATACCAACATCGCATTTTTCCAACAAGTACAACAACGGGTACATGTTGCGTATGGGTGAAGCCGCCGACTGACCAATCAGTTGATCTGTTTTGCGTTGACGGTCACTGCCATTCAGAGGCTCCACACAATTGCGTTGGTGTTTATTTATATGTTTACTGCAAATAGTACTGTTGGTGCGCTAGGCATGTGTCTGGACACCATCCGACTTAATAAAATATTAGCCTTTTGACAGTTTAATTATGTCTGCCAACATAAAACAAATTCAAATATATATGTATAACATTAGTACTTATTTTATTATAAGTATTAAGGTATACAAATATGATTGGGCATTGACGAAAGGGAATGTGTGTTCAACAATCTGACAATGAATATAAAAGCGAAAATTCTCTAATTTCGAATTTGAGAAAGAAAATTAGCAAGCCAATCAACCTTAAAGAACAATTAATTTATTTTTGCTATTAATAATATTGTGCCAAGAAGCCATCCAGAAAGTAGGAAAGGACCATAATATTGATTTTATCTTCAATTATTGTTGTGAAGACTTTAACTGCAGGCATTAATTGTAATGCGATTTCACATTTGACTAATATCTTAAATCGGCAATTTCACCCGATATTTTAATATTGTAAGCAAGGAAAATATAAGGGCAGTCAAATTTAATTTTTTTTTTTTTGTCAAAATCGATGAAAAATTATTTTTGACCATAATTACAAATAAGTTTTGGATTACATGGTCGTATAGGCGTGTAAATCGCGTTTAACAAATTTCCTTATTTCGACAGATGATGTAACATATTAAGGTATTGGTTTTTTTAAATAAAAAAGACACTGCTTAGCCTTCTTGCAAACTCAAAATGTTATATAATTAGATTATTAGATATTATCTTGCATTATTTTTGTAAATGTGCAAAACAAAAAATAGCATGATGAGATTTACCAATTTGACTTAGTTTTTCAGACGACTTTAATGTAACAAATATTAGGTTGTTTTGTAATTTTTTTCTAATCGAATAATAATTGTAAGCAGAGCACCGAGTAAAAGTGCTAAAATAGTGCTTATATATATTTACTTTTAGTAGAGTCAAAAATATATTTTCAGTTTACACCCAAATTTCCTATAACACGGTAGATAGATTCCAAATTCGTGTTATGCGAATTCGCGTTATATGAAGTACGAAACTAGTATAAAATAGGGGGATGCGTTTCAATATAATAAAAAAATCATTTATTTAAATTTTAAGGGCGAAAAACTAACAAAATTTAAATTTGTACTTTTACGGAACTTTGATCATCAGCATTATTAGGGCGGGTCATTTAAAATCTTTTTTTCGAATTAGAGACGCTAATAGGGTTTAAAAGCTGTGTACACATGTGCAAAATTTGACTACTGTGCTACGATGTCTTACCAGAGCGCATTGACGATAAAAATCTAAAAGCTTAGGTAAATTTACGAAAAAGTTGAAATCATGAAATTTTTTTTAATCAACTTATATCCAACTTTTATTAGACGAAAATAGTTGTAGAATTTATACCTGTTCTAGAAAACTCTTTCCGAGCGTCGAAAAAAGTAATCAAATCGGACCTTTTTTCCATGAAATCCGCTCATTACCGGCTTCGGAATGGCAAAATTTAAAATCGAAAATTTCTGCAGTTTTTATTTTCATAAAAATTATCTTATATTTGCAGCTTTTGACCACCTTAGATGGTCAATGGAAATCTTGACGGCCTAGGACACTTAAGGAGCGAAATTGAACGAAAGGATCAGAAGGAACGAACTAGTTCAATTTGATGAAAGGAACTGAAAGGAATTAATTAGAAAGTACAGCTCTAATAATGCGTCGTAGTTCCTTGTCCGTGGTGATGGTTATCGGTGGTTCGGGCCATTCAATCATCTTCCTATAATTGTTCGCAGAGAAATTCAGGATAGGTGGGATTTATTTCTGGACGAATTCATGCGTTTGTGGGCCTGAAAAATTTGATGAACTGTCGTGTAGCATTATCACCAAAATATTTTCGTGTTGCGAGTGAAAAGGGTTATTTTGGAGAACATTTTGAGCTACCTCTTAAAACTGCTATTAGGTAGAACAAGTATTTTATTTTAGAAGCTTTTTTCAAAGTGTCCTCAGGTTTGATGCAAAGGCCGCCCAAGTCCCTTTTTCATACGACGTATAATACCATTGCGTATTCCTGTATTTGATCGAGCACCATCACATCCCGCGAATTTTATTGTTGACAAATCACCATAGGTTATTTCTCGAAGATGAGTTCAGATAGACTTAAACTAGTTCTTAGCCAGATAAGATTCTGATGTCACATGACCAAAATATTCAACACCACGTTGTTATATTATCCCAGATTTTCTTTAATAACTCTTTGGCGTTACCTACTAGTACTCGTAAGAGTATTGTGTGTGTGGCGTAACGAACATGAGCTGCAGTAACCGCTGAGAGGTGAGCCCTAGGCCTACACTATTCCCCACGAGAATCTAAGGTGACAAAAAACAGCCAATAGGAGATAATTTTTATACCATCACCCTTAGGGATGAGGGTATACATCATTTCATACGACCCAAAAGTGTAACACATAGAAGGAGTCACTTTAGTCCCAAGGATTCTTTGAACCAAATTCGATTCATGATTCTACTTACGGTGTTGCAAATGGGCTACATGGCCCCGCCCCTCCTGGTACCTATCATACAAATACATTATTCCGCTTCACTTTAGATATGGAGTACTAATATCAATAAATCCAAAGTCTAGACACGCCCCTTCTTGTACCTCCCATACAAATGTGACTTTCCGCCTACTTTAAAGATGGAGTAATAATATCAATACACCCAACGGAATCGTACACAAATTCTGTACTTACTTAAACTTACTTAATTTCTCTTTACACCCCATGAATGAGGTATGGGGTAGCTTCTCGCGTTGTTGTTTATCGACGAATGCGAACGTCACTGTTTGAGAAGCTCTTACTAGACATGCTGATTAACTCGACACAAATACTGCGAAGTTGCTGTCGACAACATTCGAGGGGAGCCGAAAATGAAAGAAAAATGTTTTTTTTTTAAGATTACTGGGGCCAGGATTTGAACCTGTGATCTCTCGCATGGTAGTCGCGTGTTCTAACCACTATGCCACGGCCGGTCCCAAATTCTGTACTGAGTAAAGCTTTAATAGGATAAAGTTCTGAAAAAAAATTGGAAGTCCAGCCACGCCCCTTCTGGTACCTCCCATACAAATGTATCTTTCCGCTTTACTTTAGATATGGAGTACTAATATCTATAAATCCAACGCGATCGTAACCAAATTCATTATTTAGTAAAGCTATAACTGCATAAAGTTTCTGACAAAAAAATTGAAATCTATCCACGCCCCATCTGGTACCTCCCATTCCCATCTTGTACCGCACACTTTAGAAATCGATTAATATTATAAACAGACCTAACGCGATCGTGACCAAATTCTGTATTTAGTAAAGCTATAACAGGATAAAATTTTAGAGAAAATATCTGGAAATCTAGCCACGTCCCTCCTGGTACCTCCCATACAAATACATCATTCCGCTTCATTTTAGAGATAGAGTACTAATATCAATAAATTCAAAGTGAGCGTACCCCAATTCTTTATTTAGTAAAGCTATAACAGGATAAAGTTTTGGAGAAAAAATCTGGAAGTCTAGACACGCCCCTTCTGGTACCTCCTATACAAATGTACCACTCCGCCCACTTTAGAAATCGAGTAATAATATCAATGTAATAGAAAATTTTGTGTTTTACTGAGGGTGAGGGTATATGTAAGTTAGCTTGCCCGACAGATACTTTATTACTGGTTATATAATTAAAAGGGAAAGAAAACCACGCTAAAGTCAGTAGTGGGCTAATTTTATGGAAAACAGGTCCGATTTGATTACTTTGTGTTAGGGAAATTTTTTTCATATTGAACTTTTTCCAGGACTGAATATCAACTATCAATTTAGAATTAATATTGTCTAGAATCTACCTTAAGTATGAAGTTTTAAACGTATAAATAAATCCTTGATCTTGTTGTTGATTAAGTGATTGTGCTTCGGTGGTACAAATTGACATTGGAATGACTTAAATCTTGTCGATGTTCTAGAGCATTATCTACCAGTGATACCATTAATAGTACCTTGAAACTAAAATTCTTTCGTTTTAATAGCTTTCAATCTCTGGGACAAATTAATTAAAACCTCAAACTTTAATTAAAATCTCACGCTTTAGAAGTTGATGTCGAATGTAAAATAGCGCCAAAACGGTTTTTTTTTAGAATTAATTCTGTAACTTTTGTACCATTATCCGTCCAAAAGTTGCAGGATTTATTCCATACATAAATTTTGTTAAATTTTGCCGCCATTAATTAGTTAGAACTCTGCAGCTGACAATAAAAAAGACTTGTAAACTGGAGTGATTGAATGCGTAATGAAGAAACTAATCCCACAAAATTGTTCAAGCAAAAACATGAATAAAAAAACGTATCTAACGGCTATTTATTTTATTTTACGATTTATCTGCAATAATATTATAAATTTAATAAATTATATTTTTTCACGAAATTTAATAACTTTTGTACCATTTGGTTTGAAAATAATAAAATAAATCAATAACACCGCAAATAAATCCAAATGTTTTACAGGCAAATACTCGTACATATAGTTATAAGTATACAAAGCTAGCATATAAAATATCCGCCATGTTTTAAAATTTCGATCAGGCTTTTGCAGGAACACAAAAAATCTTAAAAATGTTTAGACCAGGTTTTCACAATCAGTAGATCCAAATTACCATAAAAAAAGTTTTCCTGTACGAATGAATAATATTTGTATAGCTTATATTAATCATGTTTATCATACGGTACCTAGACATATATTACCACTAGGGTGGTCGGCAGTTACAGTCGAAACTCTCTATAACGAATTCCAAGGGACTGGATATTTACTTCGCTATAAAGATAGCGCCTGCAATAAATATGAGGGGTGGTCATGATTCCAGTTGCCACTTGCATGGTTCGGTGGTTCCCCAAAATACACTTTCAATTTTATGGTAAATAAACGATTCAAAGCAACAGTCTCTGCTTGTGCTTTGTGAAAGCAACAAAAACAACACCAATAACACACAAAAACGCAACGTCGATTTCTTTTGTGTGCGTGCGTTCGGTTTTGCCTAAATTCGTTATATGGAGATTAAAAAAGCTTCAATTTTGAAGTTACAGTCGCAAAAATACTTCGTTATAAGGAAATATTCGCTATAGGGAAATTCGTTATATGGAGATTATAATACACTCAAAGCAGACCCGAAACACAGTGTTCTTATAATTGCTTCGCAATAAAGAAAACTTCGTTATATAGAAGTTCGTTATATAGAGTTTCGACTGTATATTATATTTAAAATCAATTAATTAATTTTTGATTTTTGTATCATCAATTTTGGACTAGTGGTTCTTGAGTTATGGCTTAAAAACTTTAAGACCAAAGCAGCTTGGATTAACATAATCCAATCTGGCTCAAACTTCGGCTATCCTAGAATCTGCAAACACTTATCATATTTGACACCGACAAAAAACCAACATTGATTTTTACGATCACCGTAATTATTACCGCCTAAATGCATATGCTAATAATTTTCCACTTTTCTTTTTCCTAGCTTTTTTCATTTTTGATAATGGCATATTTGAAATTGTTTGAAAAGTATATAGTCGATCATGAGCTAATTACACCAGTTTAAAAATCTTTATTTTTTGTCAGCTGCAGAGTTGTAAATAATTTTTTTCTATAGATTTCGGCCTCCTAAACACGAATATGAAATTTAAAAATTTTTCCTCAGATTAGTTTTCAAGATATGCATTTTTGAATTATTTTGCAAATTTTTTGTGAGATGCATCAGCTTATTGGAGAATAATTCGTAAACGCATCCAACGATGTGAACAAGAATGGTCTCCAATTTAAAGGTAATGTGCTCCCCTAAAATCCATCTGTACAAGCTTTTAACATCGGTTAGGTAGTTGTGATGGTAGGAGCATTCAAAGTTTAAAAAAAGAATATTTTTGTTCAAAAATCACGGTTTTAAATTTATTAAAAAAATTATAAAAAATATTAATCGCAAAAATAAATCCAATTTCATAAATTGAGTATAAAGATTGGACATCTCCGAGCAAAACAAGTCACCGCTTTTAAATAAATTTTTGATTTTAAGCATATCACGGTAGGCTTAGAGCTAAACTTTACGTTGCATGAAAAGGACGATAAAAAGTGGATATGCCACTGTATTCTGGGTTGATCATGCATCACGAAAATGTTTAATTTGAAATCCTAGCTGATCATTTTTAGAAAATATCGATATTTTTCATTTCTGCCAACTGGACCAAAAGTCTTTTTACTTGTTAAACGACGACAGTTAAAAAGTGGACAAATGAGATAAAAAATTTTTATTTCTTATAAAAGTATACAAACAGGGATTCTTGTATGATAATTGATTATTTTGACATAGCTTCAACCTGGAGGCTTGAAGTGGATTTTAAGCCTACATTTTTGAAATATATCGATATTTTTCATTTTTAAACCGCGTAACCGCTTATTGTTCCGGTTTCAGACTATTAGATGATAGAATAATATGTTACAAAATTTTTTTGCCCTTGGTCATCAAAATCGGATAAAAAATACTTCCGCATTTGCAGCATTTGGCGAAATAACCCAATTTTTTTTTAAGATATTCCTATGTGACTTGTTTAACAAAAAACTTGAGTTATATTTCAGAGGGCAAGCAAAACAACAATTACTACTACTCTCAATAAGAGGTATCTGTACTTAAATGTGAATATAGCGTTTATTTTTCAACTGATTTTGATGACCAAGGGCAAAAAATTTTTGTAACATATTACTCTATCATGCAATAATCTGAAACCGAAGCAATTTTTACGGCAAAAACTTGAAAAATCATTAAATTTTTTACAAAAATCCAACTTTGAAGTGCCATAACTTCGTCATTAATGATTGGATTTTAATCAACTATCGTGTTTTTAAGAAATAATTTTATTATCTTTGATTTTTGTAAAATCGGTGAATTAAAGCCAGAGAAAATGGCATTTTAGTAGACCTACCTTTTTTCAAAACACTAAAAATGGAAATTTGACAATATCTCAAAATCTGTTCTACTTTCCACATATCTGAGAGCAGATTTGAATTCAGCGTGAAATTTTACATTAAAATGTATTATTAAATGTCCTGGATACAGAAACTTTTGAAATTTTGTGACATAGTGTAACACTAGTTTACAGTCATTTTGCTGCAGAGTTGTAAATAATTTTTTTCTGTAGATTTCGGCCTCCTAAACACGAATATGAAATTTAAAAATTTTTCCTCTGATTAGTTTTCAAGATATGAATTTTTGAATTATTTTGCAAATTTTTTATGAGATGCATCAGCTTATTGGAGAATAATTCGTAAACGCATCCAACGATTTGAACAAGAGTAGTCTCCAATTAAAAGTAATGTGCTCCCCTAAAATCCATCTATACAAGCTTTTAACATCGGTTAGGTAGTTGTGATGGTAGGAGCATTCAAAGTTTTAAAAACTAATTTTTTTGTTCAAAAATCACTGTTTTAAATTTATTAAAAAAATTATAAAAAATATTAATCGCAAAAATAAATCCAATTTCATAAATTGAGTATAAAGATTGGACTTCCCCGAGCAAAACAAGCTATCGTTTATCAAAATTGGGTGATAAGAGGGAAAGTTACATGTTTTTTAAGAGGACACTAAAAAGGGTAAATTTTTTGATTTTAAGCATATCACGGTAGGCTTAGAGCTAAACTTTACGTTGCATGAAAATGACGATAAAAAGTGGAAATGTCACTGTTTTCTGGGTTGATCATGCATCACGAAAATGTTTAATTTGAAATCCTAGCTGACCATTTTTGGAAAATATCGATATTTTTCATTTCTGCCAACTGGACCAAAAGTCTTTTTACTTTTTAAACGATGACAGTTTAAAAGTGGACAAATGAAATAAAAATTGTTTATTTCTTATAAAAGTATACAAACAGGGATTCTTGTATGATCATTGATTATTTTGACGTTGCTTCAATCTGGAGGCTTGAAGTGCATTTTATGCTTATATTTTTAAAAATTTACGTTATTTTGAATTTTTAAATCATATACGTATACATATATTGCAATAAATAAATATTCCACTTTTCTAATACTAAAAAAATTCTTCTTACTCAAATATCTCAAAATCAGAGCTCGCAAAATATGCTCAACCAAATTTTACTACGCGGTCTGCTCACTTAAAAGACCGAAACAAATGAGACGGAATCGCTCAGTGTCTGAACAGCAACCATTTTTTCGTTTTGTTCGTGTTCTTGCTCTCAGGTTTCGGGTTGAACGTAACACATGAATCGGTCTCTTACTGACCGCTCGATACGAACAGAACCTTCCGTCGCTCACCTACTGAGAATCAGTAAGTGAGCAAAGCAAGCAAAGTGTCCGCACAAAAGGTCTTTATTTTTATTGTTGCTTTGCATTGTGTTGTTGCCTTAAAAATTTCGTCATATGCTTTAAATACGAGAGAAGAAGAAAGGGGGAAAGGGGGATCATTAGTGTGCATATGTGTGTGCGTACGTTTGCCTATCCACACGCGCAGCACACATACATGCTCAAAAGACCGTTTGACGAGTTTTTACGAAGTAAAGTGTCTCGAGTAAACCCATGAGCCGATCTAGTGAACAAAAATGCTCGTCGGTTGAGCAACGACCAAGCCAACGAAGAACGAATTTTAAGGGTTTTTCGTGACAGTTTCGCATCGTGTCAGTGGATGAGTGGTTTTTTCCTGACAACAAGAGCGAGAGAGACCAATTATTGCGAGCTCTGCTCAAAATCTGTTCTACTTTCCACATATCTGAGAGCAGATTTGAATTCGGCGTGAAATTTTACATAAGGATCAACTATTTAGAAGCCGGGATCAAAAATTTGTTGCATTGTGTTATCAATATGCTAGTGATTCGATAAGAATAGCTCCTAATTTTTTTACTGGAATGATGAGTAATGATTTGTAGCTAAGCAAAATAGAGATATTGGCTGTAAAGTTCATACAACAACATTTTATTTTCGTACATTCATTGATTGAAGTCCTCACTGCAAGAACTGGGCAACTCTATTTATATTATTCTTGTATTTAACATATATAATTTGATGTTGAGCATCTTTTGGTACAAGAATTGTGGGGCTTGCAGCAACAACGAGTTAACTCCATTTTTAGGCCGAACAGAGTTAACAACCGTTTCTTAGCGGGAAAAAATCATTCTTTCGTTTGGTTCAACAATGATTTATCTCCCATTGACAGTTCTCAAGGTATCCGCTAGAAAGAGTTAACTGCTTCATTCGTTTGGGGCAACATGGAGTTAACTCCAGGAGCTGACTCTTTGTTTCCCCAAATGATTGTCGTAAAACAGCATGGAGATAGCAGTAGCGATGTTACTTGGTCGGCTTTCAAACGGCTGATCCCTCTGCTAGTTGAACATTCGCTTTTATAGCCGTTTAATGCGTAGTGCAGTAAGCGACTTTCCCGATTTTCGCCACTTTGCTTATACTTACTCTTTATGTTGTCCCCTGATAGCTACGCGTATTAATTTTATTATTATTAGCCCTTAAAACAACTTGACACATATATATATTTATATCTTAGTGCCTAAGTCAGAGGCCGAAATGATCAAAGATTTCCATTCGCTTCGATCTTGTGCGCACCGTCTCCAGTCAGTCCTACCAAGCAGCGTCAGTGATTCCTCCACCTGGTCCTTCCAACGTAGTCGCGGTCTCCCTCTTTTGCGCCGTCCTTCGAGGTCTTGATAGAATACCTTTCGCGCTGGAGTTTCCTCATCCATTCTCACGACATGGCCTAGCCAGCGTAATCGTTGCACTTTGATTCGCTTAACGACATCAATGTCGTGGTATAACTCGTACAGCTCATGGTTCATCCGAATCCTAAACTCGCCGTTTACGCAAATGGGTCCATATATTTTGCGGAGTATTTTTCTCTCAAACACCGCCAGATGAGCTGCATCTGCCTGTGTAAGCACCCAAGATTCGGAGGCGTACAACAGGACCGGTAAAATTAGTACCTGGTACAGCTGGACTTTGGTAGTTCGAGATAGGGTGGTGTTTATAAAGTGCTCGCGTAGTCCAAAGAAACACCTGTTGGCAAGCACTATTCTCCGTTTTATTTCGAGGCTGACACTGTTGTTTTTGTTCATGGCGGATCCAAGGTAGATAAATTCATCCACTACCTCAAAGCAATAGTTTTCAACGTTCACGCTGCGTCCCCAACGGGTGGACACTTTGTTCGATGATACCATTAACTTCGTCTTGTCCTCATTCACTGCCAAACCCATTTTCGCTGACTCCCTTTCAACTGATAAGAAAACAGCTGTTACCTCATCGTTCGACCGATAATATCGATATCATCGGCATATACGAGCAGCATGTGGCTCTTATTAAATATGGTGCCAGACATGTTAACCGCTGCTTTTCTTAACACCTTCTCCATCACTATGTTGAACAGCATACATGACAAACCGTCACCCTGTCTAAGACCTCTCGTCGTATCGAGTGGTGCAGATAGATCCTTGCCAATCCGAACAGAGGATTTGGTATTCGTAAGGTTACATCGGCAGAGACGAATTATCTTCGCAGGAATACCGAACTCAGACATGGCTTCGTATAGTCGATGCCTGATGGGACTATCGAAGGCAGCTTTGTAATCGTCAAAGAGGTGGTAAGTGTCGATTTGCTTCTCATGGGTTTTCTCAAGAATCTGCCGTAGTGTAAATTTCTGATCCGAGGTGGATTTGCCTGGTCTAAAGCCGCACTGATAAGGTCCAATCAGGTTTTCCACAATTGGCTTTAGACGTTCACACAGTATGCTAGACAGGACCTTATACGCAATCGGTAAGAGGCTAATTCCACGATAGTTTTTACACTCACTACGGTCACCTTTTTTGTAGATTGGACATAGCACACTGAGATTCCAATCCTCTGGCATGCTCTCCTGAAGCCAAATATTCTCTATGAGCTGTTGCATGCTTAAAACAAGCTCATCTCCACCCGCCTTAAACAACTCAGCTGGAAGACCATCAGCCCCAGCGGCCTTGTTGTTCTTTAGGCGGGATATGGCAGTTGTTATCTCAGCTTGGCTCGGAGGTGGACACTCGATGTTATCCTCTCGGATTGGTGCACAGTCTTCTTCCGTCAAGTTTTCACACATCAATAGGCTGCAGAAGTGATCTTTATATATTCTCAGTATAGCTACGCGTATGGCTACACTAAATAAACCCATTTTCTATAAGATTGCCATATTTAATGCTTCCTTACTTTAAAAAGAAAGCAATTTTCAATTATTTGGGCCAAAAAGGAGTTAACTCCAGAATTAAATTGACTCTAGAATTGCGAATTTTACGAATATCTTAATGGAATTTGGATAAAGTGGTACGTGACAAATAATAAGGCAAAGTCGCAGACGATTTAAATGCATTCTCTATTTTTCTCAATTAGGCAAATCGAACTATTCCCTGCTGAGTCAGCGATTACGGTGCAGATGTCTGGCAACACAAAAAGTTATCCGAATTTAACACCAAAATTTACATGTATAGTTTTTAATAATTATTTGGTTGCACTTCACTTAGTTACACATTTTATTAAAAAAAATGAAAAATCTTTATGTGTTTGGAACGTGTTTTTAAAATTTGGCCTTTTCGGATAAAAAACAAGCAAAACAAAATTTTTCCAAACTCCTGTTTTAGCTGCTACAATGTTAATGTTACACTTGAAACACTTTTACTATTTAACATTATTTACTCATTATTTACTTCTGGAATACATACATTTTTTTTTGATTTCGTAACATTTTAAAAATGTGGAGTTACTCTGTTCATTAGGGTAATAACTTTTTGCATTTTTTGCAAATATCAAATCTCCCCAGACAAAATCGTGTAGGGCATGGAAAAATATTAAGAACTGCGTTTTTAGTTTTTCCCTATCGTTAAAAAAGGTTACGCACCAAACGCGTTAAAGTTTTGAATCAAACAAAGTTAAAAAAAAAATGTTATTGAAATAAAAAGAGTACAAGATATATATCCGCTTTGTAAAACATCGCGTATTTTGAACCTAAAGTTTATATCCTACAATACCTACTTTTAATCATTTATTGTTATTATTTGTTTACATACCAACATATGTATAAACCATATTTAAAAAAAAATTTTATGAAAAAAAATTGAAAAAACGTATATAAAAGGCATTTTAGAAATCGCTGTCGGTGCGTAAGATTTTTTCAGCAAATTGAACTGAAATAGTTTTTTTTATCATTAATACAATATTTGCCATTAGAAAAGCCCTGGGGAGAATGTTGTCCAAAAAAAGTTATTACCCTACTGTTCATGCACCTAGGTTTTCAATTGTTTTTTTTAAATGTTTAAAATAAAACATTAACATATTGTTTTCGAAACTATTTTTTACATTAAACGACACTATAATGACCTTAATTGGCAACAAAAACGATAAATGAGGTTTTGTTGGGAGTCGTAGCTGATCCTTTTTTTACGTTAAAGGATTTTGTTTTTATCTCCGTTTTATGCTCTTTTTTTAGAGTTGACGTTTTTGCCATCAAATCGTAGAGACACTATATTGTGTTATATATCATAGGAAGAGTACGGACTTCAGCTTTAAGACACATCTGTCCAAATGGATCTTTTCTGCAAAAAAGTAAGTTAGGCGGTAAAAAAAACTAAAAACATGTAAATTTTATTTGTTTCAAGATAGATATATCAAATAAGTGTGAGAAAAAAACACTAATTAAGCAATATTGTATCCACTCTATCTAACGAGATAAATATCACGGCTCACTTTTTTTTAATGGGGAACAGTGGGGCCACAACGGTTTTAAAATTATTTCTGTAACTTTTGAAAGGATAAAGGTTTCTGGCTGAAATTTGAAAAAGTTGAAGCTAAGGTGTTTTTCAGATGATTTGAAAATGCCTTACTCCTTACTTATTGAGTGGGCCAGTGGGTGGTGGACTTTCAACGTTGGTCCCCCCCGGGTGTTTTTAAATTTTAAATATTCGTGGAAAGTGCATTTATGAAACTTTTTAAAAGATTTTTTTGTATTTAGGTAGTGCTTCCATAAGCCAATAGATAAATTTGGTCACTTGTATGGGATATAACAAAAACAAATCGTTATTTTTTTTTGAGTTTTGCCTATTATTACAGCATTATGAAACAGACACAAGTTTAGTCTTAAAGCTTTTCGTTATTAAATTATGGGTGAAATTACAATTGTCAATCAAAATTTTCAATATTCAAGTCTCGGCTATGTTGGTCTGAGCAAAGTTTCAAGAAGATATTTGCGACAGTTATCAATAAATCACGGTGACATCAATCAATTGCCTTATAAAGTCATAAAACATACATAATTTGCCAACCGAAGGTGTATTAATATTTGAATCATAACTGAAACTGATGAGTGTTGACAAAAACTTAAAAAACGCTAAACTCAATTTGTGTTGTATATCAACACTCGTAAAATGCCAAATCTAGCAACCTGCAAGTACCAATCTAATAACAAATGACGAAACTGGGAATTGATAATAGAAAAGAAAAGAATTCAACTGTCAGTGTTTAGGAAACGGCCAACGAGGCCGTCACTCGTCACACGCCACGAAAAAAAGACGAAAAACAAGAAACTAGTCGCGCAAAATGAATGAATATTTTATAAGTTGTGTTTGGGAATGTATTGCACAAACTGAAAATAACGTACAATCAGACTCACTCGAAAACTTGGCTAAAGCACATCCTTTCACCTTAACTAAGTTGGACAACAAAGAAGAAACGGAAAGAACAATGTCAAACATTGTTAAAGGCAGTTGCAATATGCCATTTGGGAACCCATATAGTTAGTTAACTCAGCTTTCAGCAGTTCTTTCGGAGTTAATTTTTTACAACACCCTACGCTAACAATTTAAATTTTAATGATGGAGAAGTAACCACTGCGCTTTCGGCAGGAGATTCATTTGAACATTTTTTTACACAAAGTTCGTTAACGAATTATACTTAAGGGCAGTGTAAGGCAAAACCAAAGGCACACACACACAAATATTATGTATTTATAAATTTCACCTGTTCGACAAAAGGGTGAAAATTCAAAATTTCTAAATTTTAACTTTTTGCAATAAAAAGAGAAGAGAAACACAAATGGTGGTCATCTCTCCTTAAAGTAAAAATGGTCCATTGTTTAGTATCATATTCCCTAAAAAAACAGCTATGACACTCTCTGTGTTTTCAGAATAACTCATTTAGACTCCACTAAAGAGTTAAACTTTTATTTTTTTTTTTAAATTTTGAGATGTAATTTTTTTATGTGAATCTGGATCAAGCATGCGTGGTGTTGCTTTCACAGCACTCAGGCGTAGACTTACCATAGACTGACTGCTTTGAATCAAACTAAGCTTTTGTGAATTGCCGATCATATCTGTGTGAAAAAGACAATTATTGTCGGCTCTCTATGCTTTAATAGAACGCCCTATGCTCCAATGAGAGTTAAAGGATATAATGTATTAGGTAATGCGTTATTTGAAAGATTTTTTATTGAATTCAGCTACATTATTTAGATCAATTAGCTTTGTATATAGGTAAGTTTGTAGAACCCCACAATTATTCTTTGGCTCAGAATTGGACGGACATAGACCTGAATGCAGTAAAATACCAAGATAAACGTAAAACTCTTTCAACGATAGTGGATTCCAAATGTTGGATAGTGGCGAATTATTGTTGGTGTCTACACACTATTTATTGCCGTTTTTCGAATTAAAATGCGGTGAACCAACCGTAGCTTCTGCCATTTCGATATTCACTTTTCCATCGATGTCGGACGCAACGTCGTCTGGTGCATAATCACTATCGACATTTTCACCTTCACATTCAAACAGTTTCTTCTTCTTCTTAATTCGCAGCAGCAACAGAAATCATCATCATCTATCAGTGCTAATTGTCAATGTCAATTAGCATTGTTCTTTGACACAACAACTTTTGTTACAAAAAGTTTCCGAATATTTTACCGAACTTCATCTTTAATGGCAGCAACAACAGAAATTTATCTATCAGTAGCCGCACGTAGAAAAGTATTCCAAGCACTTCGGCGTTTTGCGCTCCGTAGATACTTCGTCACACCAAGCTTAGTTAACAGCTCTTTCACCTGGTCCATCAATCGGAGTTTTGGTCGCCTCCTCCTGCGCCGCCCATCGTGTTTATTGCCGAAGACTTTTCGAGCCGGAGCGTTATCGTCCAGCTCATGATTCATTCGACGACGGTACTCGCCGTTCACGATGATGGGTCCAAATGTTTTGCGTAGTATTTTTCTCTCGAAGACTCCCAGAATAGATTGATCCGTTTGTGTCATCACCCACGATTCTGCGCGGTAGAGCAACACAGGTAGGATCAGAGTCTGGTAGAGCTGGATCTTTGTTCTTCGAGAGAGCGCTTGGCAATGGCGTAGCCAGGATCTGATGTAGGGGGGGGCAGTCGGTTTTACATTTCATGTCAATAGTATGTTTACAAAAAAAAATGAAAACTAAGTACCTAACGAAAAATCAATACTCATTGTTTTGACAATATTTTATTCAACAAAGATAGACTAAAATTTTTTTAAAAAATTTAAGGTCGTCGAATTCAAGTAGTACCAAAAATTATTTATAATAATCTTAGTTGTTTTGTTTTTTTTTTGCCGCAATTCTTGAACGAGTTTTAAAATTGTATTCTTGTGTTATTGGAAATAAAATTGTGCACAGAGCAAACATTTTTTTATTCTGAATTTCTTATTCTGAATGCCTTATCGTTATTTTTTTAAAATGTATCAAAGTCGATGAAAAAATAATTTTTGACTTCAATTTCAAATATTTCAATCATAATCAGTTGCCTCAAAAATTCTTAATTCCACACTCGATTGATTTTTTTAATACTTTTACTGTGATCGTTTAATTGGCTGCATCGGCTCGCATCGAAGTAGCTTATTCTGTTACTCCAATTTTCCAAGACCTTGTTAGAGGATTAAAATAAACTTTGATTTTAAAACTAACTTGTATTTGGTCCACCCTCTATATCATTTGACACGAGAAAGAGTGTAATATATTAAAGGAAACACGTTGGACCTAAAGTATCTGAATAGCGAATGCAATTCTGGAGACATGTTCGTCTGTCTGTTCGAATGGCTGGTGTGCAGGATAACTCGAGTAAACCTTACTGATTCTTTTAAAGATTTAACAGTTTTATTATTTTCCAAAATTTAGTTTTAACTTCCTAATGAAAAACTGGACGATATTTGAATTTGGTCAGTTTAATTATCTTACAACAGTAGGTAAAATCTCAGAACACCGAAACATTTTCTACAACCCTTTTGGTACCTTCATACAAATGACCAAATTCACCCATATACATTTACATACATACCATGTTTCTTTGTTGCAAGTGCACTGCACGTTCTGCGTACTTCCAATACATGGTATTGTCAATTTTCCCAATAATTTCAAGAAGGAACTCTTAATATTTACTGCATTCATATGCACTTTCTAAACTGTAACTATTTCTACAGCTTTGATATATGCCTGTAAACGTCTGGGCAACAGTTACCACTGGACAAGCAGGACAATAACAATACTTAAGTACTTTTACTTAAAAATCAGTTAATTTCATTGACACAGAGTTAAAAAATATCCACTAGAATTTGGGAGAATGAACATATGGTGAAAGTTTTTATCAGTCAGTTCACCTTAGTGAAATTTCTGTACTTTTTTATTTTGATCTTCATAGTTTCCGGCATTTTAACAAATTTTCCAAGCTGTAGGGGGGGGGGGGGCAGCTGCCCCCCTGCCCCTACCTGGCTACGCCCTTGGCGCTTGGTCATTAAATCGCTTGTTTAAGCTGCCATTAGACGACATGTATTTTATTTTAAGTTAAATTGGGCAAATAATGCTGTGTTTGGCGATGATAAGATATAGCAAAGTCAGCTGTTAATGATAAACACATGTAAACATACACATGCACGTTTGAACCCAAAAATAATGAACCAAATGTACACGCTTATTTTAACAGACATGCAGAATTACATATCGGTTTTTGAAGTGACAAGCCATGTGTAAAATACATGTCGTCTAATGGCAGCTTTAGCACATACTAGATGCGGTTTGCGATCAATACTCGTCTTTTGATATCTAGGCGGATATTATTATTTTTGTTTATGGCGGAGCCACGGTAGACAAAATCGTCTACCACTTCAAAGTTATAGTTGTCAACGTTCACGCAGCGTCCGCGACGAGTGGACCCTTTGTTGAAACAAATAACTTAGCTTTGTCCTCATTTATCACCAGACCCACATCCGCCGACTGTTTTTCAATGCTCGAAAATGCCGCAGTAACATCTCGCAATCCACGGCTAATGATGTCTATATCATCGGCATACGCGAGCAACATCTGTCGTTTGTTGAATATGGTTCCATTCCTGTTTACTGCAGTCTTCCGCATGATCATTTCTATTACGGTGTTATCGCCTTTTCAATATCCTGACTCTCTGTTTTCTTCCACAGACACTTTTTCCGCATGAACAAACGTTTCACCTCACGCGTTGCCATTGGCTGCAGTTTTGCCTTGTATGCAGCATCCTTTTCCTCAGACATTTCGCGACGTTCATCATCGTATCAGGGAACATTAGAACTAGGAGGTTTGTTTGAAGTAATTAATAGAGTTGGTTGGAGTAGGCATTGGCTATCTTGGTGGTATGCAGCTTTGTAATGTCTAGCTTCCTTTGCGTTTGATTACAATTGTTTTCAATGTGCGTACCTTGGGTGCAACATGGTGGTGATCCAAGTCAATATTCGCACCGCGCATCACACGCACGTCCATATCGCTTGAGACATGCCTTCCATCATGTCATGTGCATGACAGCGGTCATATATCTCCTCCAGGCGCTCATAGAATGCATCTTTAATGTCATCGACTTTGTCTTCCGCCGGGGCGTGTCACAAATCAGCGTAATGTTAAAATATTTCGCGCGGATACGAATAATGGCTATTCGATCACTTACATGGTTAAACCGCGAGACCAGGTGTCGATGTCTCTTGCTGACTATGAAACCACATCTAAATTTGTGTCTTTCTGCTTGGCAGCTGTAAAAGATATCACAGTTTTTTCGTCGTGTGCATCCCTGTCCCGTCCATCTCATTTCCTGTATTGCGGTGATGTTAGCCTCGTATTTGTCGAGGACATCCGCCAGTTGGATAGAGGCACCATCTCTGTATAGAGTTCGGACATTCCAGATGCATATCAAACAGTTTAGGGTTCACTTTATCCGGCTCCAAATATATGTTCAATTTTTCAATGCGTTGTCTTGTTCAATCGAACTCAGGTTTTTGAATCGAGTACGACGATTTAAAATCTGATCAATATCATGCCAATGGCTCATTTTTGCACAAAAAGTAAACAAAAGCAACACATTTTCTAATATAACTTGCAGTTACATAACTTTACACATGTTTTTTTGTATCCATATAATCCCCAGTCAAATACTGCTCTTTATTTACTTGAGATGGACACGTGAGTGAGTTTCAGCTCACGCTAATATCCAAAGTAGTTGTCGTTACTTACATTTCGATTCTTTTTCACAGGGTTACTGTAATTTTTAAATATAAAAAAACGGTGAAAAATATATGATGGTCCCTGGGGACCTAGTATGTTATCCACGTAATAAATTTATTATTCCTACCCATGATGCTAACTGATGTGTAGGAATTGTGTCATTGGCTTGTTTTACGATGAATCCCTACAGATTTCGTGCCTAGGATTAAGATCCAGTGAGCTGGACCGTTTTTAAAAATGGTCTTTTTTTGAGTTATTGAAATATTTTTGATATTTAACTAAAGACTATATGCGCAATATTGGTACCATAGGAAAGAGTTTGTAAAGACGCATCCAACGGTATAAAAAACATGCCCATAAATGTCCAAACAAGTCCTTTTTTCAGGAATATTCTGAAAAAAAACGGATGTTTAAGTTTTAAGTAGCGATATTCTTTTGAAGTAAATGTCAGAATGACATGTATTTACCTTTAGTCAATTTAAGTAAACACTTGATTCAGCATTTTTCCCTAACATCTTTATTTTAGTGTATACTGTATACTGTTTTAGTTTTCTTGTGACACATTGAAATAAAGAAAAAAAGGCCTTGCCTAAATATGAGTGTCGGTTCTCGCGAATTAAAGGGCATTTAATTCAGAAAAATGTCGCTATGAAAACTTAATACTCCGTTTTTGTTTGCAGAATATCCATAAAAAAGAATTGTCAGGACATTTGTGTTTTCATACCGTTGGATGCATCTTTAACTCTTTCCTATGATACTAATATTACACATATTGTCTTTACATAAATATCAAAAATCTTTTTAAAACTCAAAAAAAAAATATTTTTTTCTAAAAACGGTCTAGCTCACTGGGTGATAGTCCTAGGCAAGAAATTTTTTGGGATTTACATAAAACAAGCCAAGGAACATTTTGAGGCGTGGACCGAAGATACTCTTTTTGGCCCCATACAAAATGAGTCGCTCTAGTGCACTTGGTTTTGTAATAAAGAAATTGTTAAGACAAAATTTGTTTCAAGATTTTTGAAGACAATTTCCAAATAAATACTATGTTTTGTATAATTGAGTAGAACCGATTACACCTTGCTACAGTCACATGACACTTTGGTGGTGACCTAGTGTGTGCTGTAGGTCTGGTCGAATGGAACCTGAATCTGTACACCAAAGTTCCCTAACACCCTCAAAATCTTGACTCTTGACCGATATCTAAATTCTTGACGGTTTTGAAAAAATCTCAGTCCTATTTTACGGCATATATAGTTATTTATGGGTAAATCCATCGCGGCGGGTGTGGTCGTGATACTCACATTTTTCGTTAGATTTCAAAAATATATTTAAACTATATTTTTTACCAAAATGTCTGCGATTCTTACGGATTTTTATCTTAAAAACGTGTAATAAGTGACAGGAACAAAAAGAATAAAAGAACTTTACAAATTTAAGATTTAACGAAACATGGCTTTCGGATTTTATTTTATAAAAATTTCTGTAAAACATGCATATTTTGAAGTTTTTGCCACAATTTTATTGCGGTTCCCTAAAGTTTATTATTTTATTCAAATAGAGCATGCTTTCACGATTAAGACGCTTATTTGTTTGTAAAAATAATAACACAGTAGCACATTTTCCTACTTCAAACTCTTGAACCAATTGAAACCCACAAAATCTGAAAGCTTATGATAGTAGAAGAAAACCCCTAACTGGGTTTTGAATTATTAGCTAAGGTTTTCTATTAATTCATTTTTGAAGTTTTCGACTGAGAGGAAGATTTTAGTAGTCTATATCTCGTGAACTACTCCAAATATAGCTTTTCTCCCTTCAGCAAATTTTTAGCTTTTAATTAGATCTAAAAATGTTGCCTTGAGATAAAATCAAGAAAACAACAACATCTTACTCAAAACAGCAAAACTGTACAGAAATCACTTTCAATTGTACGTATATCGAAATTAAAAATGCTATGCTTTTTAAAATGAAATAGATACAAAATAGAAATAAATCAAAAAACAATAAAAATCTATGATGAAATATTACGACATATTTACATTTTTGTTGTTTTAAGTGAGATTATGTTGTGATTTTAATTTTATCTGAAGGTTAAATTTTTAGATCTGATTAAGATCTAAAATTTTACCAAAGAGAGACATCAAAATTTTGAATAGTTCACGAGATATAGCCTTAAAAATCAGTACATGATTTTTGAACTTTCAAAAATGAATAATAAAAAAACCTAAGCTAATAAATCAAGTTTCTTCTGCCATCATAAGCTTTCAGATTTTGGCGGTCTCAATTGGTTCAAGTTTTATTGCTGCACTGTGTAATAATTCACTAATATTCAAGTTATTCTTTTCTCCTATTGAACCAAAATATTTTGTCAAAATGCGAAATTTTACCTTTGAGTAAGCATGACAATTGATTTTAGTATGGGATATGAATGTTGCGTTCCTCAAAAAACATGAATAACTTAGCCACTTGACTTAAATTCCCAATACACCCAATGATTGAGGTATGGGATAGCTTCTCGCGTTCTTGTGAATTAACGCGCTTTCTTTTTTTAGATTTACAACTAACGGCACCTACTTGTTTATCGACGAATGCAAACGTCGAATTTCCCGGGAAACCGGGAATTGAAAATGACCGAAAATCCCGGGAGAGAAACTCTAATGCCGATTGACTCTACACCATTTTCAATTGAAATTCAAAGAAAATCAATTGAAATTCAAACATTCCATTTGAAATTCATATATTCCATTTGAAATTCAAACCCCGTCATTTGAAATTCAAAAATTCCATTTGAAATTCAAAAAACGTCAATTGAAATTCAAACTTTCCATTTGAAATTCAAAAAATATCAATTGAAATTCAAAATTTGTCAAATGAAATTTAAAACACATCAATTGAAATTTAAAACTCATCAATTGAAATTCGAAACTCGTCATTTGAAATTCAAAATTCGTCAATTGAAATTCAAAACTTATCAATTGAAATTCAAAAGTCGTCAATTGAAATTCAAAACTCGTCAATTGGAATTCAAAATTCGTCAGTTGGAATTCAAAACTAATCAATTGAAATTCAAAAGTCGTCAATTGAAATTCAAAACTCGTCAATTGAAATTCAAAATTCATCAATTGAAATTCAAAAGTCATCAATTGAAATTCAAAACGTACCATTTGAAATTCAAAAGTGTTGAATCATTATAAGTAGGTTCACTTCGACCGTAAAATATGCTATACCTTAGTAGCTATATGCGCATAAGTCACTGATAAATATGGAAACAAATGCAAAATTTGCAATGGGTAGCGAATCGAAAAAATTTACTTGTAGAAGAACATTTCTTTGTTACATCCCATAATATTTTCATACGATTAATACGTAATATATATATATATATAATATAGTACTCATTGTATTGTTTATCATTATTTTCATTATTAATACAATTCTTCTTTAACAATAAAATACACATCTTTGGTTTGTGCTTATATGACTTCAGCGAACATTATTTGCTCCATTTGCAGTTAAATTCGTAGCATTAAACTGTAAATTCAATACAAATACTAAAAACATTCACATATAGTTTAGTTCAAGTAGAGTGTATTATGATTAAAACTACCAAACCATTATTCGAATTTCAATTGATGAGTTTTGAAAATTAATTGACGACTTTTGAATTTCATTTGACGAGTTTTGGATTTCAATTGACGAGTTTTGAATTTCAATTGATGAGTTTTGAATTTCAATTGACGAAATTTGAATTTCAATTGACAACTTTTGAATTTCAATTGACGACTTTTGAATTTCAGTTGATAAGATTTGAATTTCAATTGATGAAGTTTGAATTTTAATTGACAAGTTTCGAATTTCAGTTGATGAGTTTTGAATTTCAATTGATGTGTTTTCAATTTCAATTGACGAGTTTTCAATTTTAATTGATGTTTTTTAAATTTCAAATGGAAATTTTGAATTTCAATTGATGTTTTTTGAATTTCAAATAGAATTTTTGAATTTCAAATGACGAGTTTTGAATTTCAAATGGAATATTTGAATTTCAAATGGAATGTTTAAATTCCAAATGGATTGTTTGAATTTCAATTGATATTCTTTGAATTTCAATTGGAAATGGTGTAGTCTTATACTGCGAAGTTGCTGTCGACAACATCGAACTTATCCACTATCTTACCGATTTTTACAAACAAATTTGCGTTTTGCGCTTGAAAGAATGCACTTTCTAAATAATGTAATAATAATTTAAAATGGAGGCTAAAACCTTCTTCAAACTTAAAAAATAGTGAAAAAAATCAAAAAAATTTGCATTTGGGTACGATCTTTTTGGGTGTATTGATATTATTACTCGATGTCTAAAGTGAGCGGAATGATGTATATGTATGGGAGGCACCAGAAGGGGCAGGGTCATGTAGCCCATGTAGTTTTAGGGAAATATTAACTTGTGCGTCTTTCGAAAGTTATCGTGTGCACCAGCCGGACAGCCAGACAGACGGACATGGCTTGAACGACTTAAAAAGTCATGAATCGCATAAGGTTCAAAGAAACCTAGAGTCAAAAGTGACTCCTTCTATGTGTTACACTTTTGTATCAAATGATGTAGTCATATATTGTATCATATGATATATGACTACATTCTGTGGCCCGACGTATTTAGTATTAAAAATATTGAAATATTTAAATTCTGAGAACAGGACAAAATGTCCTTTAACGAGGTGCGAAAATCAAAATAATATATTCTACATATTTTTATGAAAAACATTTGGGCACAAGGTGCAAATCGTCATTACCATGGCGTGCGTCCGATGGTTTTGTGTTCAGAAACACAGATCTTCGTTAATATTTCATATCGACCCATATACCCTCATCCCTAAAGGTGATGGTATACAAATAAGTGTTCAAAATAGAAAATATTTTTTTTTGTATGAGAGATGCAAAGAGTATTAAAATTTTAAAAGTAGGAAAACAATAATTGCAATTCATTTGTTGAAGTTAATAAACCATTGTTGCTGCTTAATATATAGTATGAAATTTTTCCGAAAATGCTAACTTATGTTTTTGGTTCTGGTTGACCTTTTTCAGGATTTGCCCATTCGTGGTGATGCATAATAATTCATATTTTGATTAACAGCTGTATAAAATAATATAAATTTATTTTGTATAAATGTTTTTAATAAACAAATATTGTTGTATTTCTTTTATTTTTAAAGTAAGTGCCCTAAATGAACTTTTATTTTTAAATATTTCCATATTGAAAAGTAATTTTAATGTAAATACCTATTACAAATTTGTGAATTCATTATACATTTTTTTTAAAGGGTTAAGCTTAAGCGTCGTTCTTGTACTCTCTGTAAACTTTTCGCTACCCCAAGTTACTCATTAACCTGATAAAACTAACAACGTCTCACTAACCGTTATTAAAACATACGACAGAAAATTCATATCTATTGCGCCAAGTACTATCTGTATACAAATGTTACCTTATATAGCCCTAAAAAACATTATTCCCACTTTCCTTTCTGTCCACCGATCAGAAATAAATTGTTCACCTTCACACTCCCACATTCCTCATTTATAGTACTGACATCATTGTCAGTAATTCCCTTTAAACTTTTTCTCCGACAAACTTTTCTGACATTATTGCCAAAATTGTTGACAAAACAAATTGACGATGTGTAAATAGTCCTTAAAATTTACTGACACAATTCTGAAAAAACAACATAATATGATATAAATAAAAGTACTTTTTGATACAGTAAACATAATTTTTGTCACAACTTTTGTCAACACTTTTTGGTACAATAATGGTAATTATTAGTAAATGTGATACAATTAATTGTTCTTTTTGTGCATAATAAAAGTATCTTTCAATACAATAAATTCTACTTTTTGGTACCAATATATTACTCTTTGATACCTTAAATGTTCTTTTGGGAACAATAAATGTACTTTTTTGTACAATAAATGAATTTTTTGATATAAATAAATTGTACTTTTTGGTATCGAAAACTATATTATTAGAGCTAAAACAGTTTTGTCTCGCTTCCTCCGCCTACTGGTACAAAATGTCATCTACATATTCATATTCGTGTTGTAGTGTACTATCTGGGTGTCTCAAGGGCTAAAATACAGTTTTCTACGACCACCCGCCCACCGATCCAAAATATAAATTTCGTTTCCATATTTATATTCGTGTTGCCGAATACTATCTGTGTATTAAATTTTATCTCTCTAGGACAAAAATACAGCTTTGCCACGCCCACTCCTCCCACTGACCCAAATTTCACATTTTGTTTGCATATTTATATTCTAGGACGAAATACAGTTTTGCCACTCCACCTTCGCGCCCTGATCCAAATTAAAATTTCGTCTGCATATTTATATTCGTGTTGTGGAATACTATCTGTGTATTAAATTTTATCTCTCTAGGACAAAAATGCAGTTTTGCCACGACCCTTCCCACAATGATGGAAAATTAAAATCTCTTCTACATATTCATATTCGTGTTGTAGAATACGTGTTGTATCTGTGTATCAAATTTTATCTCCATAGCTCAAAAAAAAGTTTTGCCACGCCCACTCCGCCCATAGGGTCAAAAATTAAAAAAAAAATTATAGATTACGTTAATTTCCATATAGTACACTTTATATGGAATCACGCCGTTTAGGCGTTATTGAGCAACAAACATACAAACAAACAAATAAACAGACAGACATTCACATTTGTAATATTAATAGGATAGGATTAGATAAAATCTTACATATATGTAAGGTTATTCCATTAAAAAAACCTCACGCATAATATGATTTTAAATTTTTTTTTTCACTGTCACTGTAAGCAGATATGTAATTGAACACAAGCTTTAGAGCCATGTACAGGGTGGCCATTTGAAATTTTTAATTTAAATCGGCTATAAAAAAGAAAGTACTGATAATAATTTCAAATTTCTGGTTTTATTAGAAAGGTTGAACTCTGTCATTTAATAATGGAACACAATATCTTTCACATGACTACCACGACTGGATCGGCAGTACCTCATCCGATCATCGTGTTTTTATATAGATCTCATTTTCATTTCGGTGGATATGTCAATAGGCAAAATTGACCTTTATGGGGTTCAGAAAGCTTATACTTTGCTATTGAGAAGCCAATGCATCCACAACGAGTCACTGTTTGGTGTAGATTTTGGGCTGGCGGTACTAGTGGGTCATTTTTCTTTGAATTAAGCGGTGTAACTGCATCATGGTCATCGAATTTTTGTTCCCAAAAATTCAAGAGAATGACATAGACGATATTTGGTTTCAATAAGACGGGGCCACATGTCACACGGCCAATTCAACCATCGATGTTTTACGCACTGTTTTTGAAAATCGACAAATCAGCCGAAATATTGCTGTCAATTGCCTACCTCAAAGCTGTGTTTTGAGCCCTTTGGATTATTTTCTGTGGGGGCCTTTAAGGATAAATGTTTCACAAAGCCTCCAGAGGCAATTGAATCGTTCAAACATGAAATCGAAGTTTCCATTGAAGAGATTCGACCTTAATAATCGAAAATGTACTGAAAAGTTGGGTTGATCAAATGAGGTGCTGCTAAGCCAGTTGTGGTAACCATATCAATGATATTCTGTTCCATTACACAGTGCTACATTTCTAAGGTCATCGTCTGGTGCCACCTTAGTACCCAGCAATTTTTGAACTATATCCCGAAACTAAAAAAAGTCCCCAAAGCATTAGGCCCCATTATATCGAAACATTTTCTTATGGATACTTCAATATTTTCACCCCAACACGATTTTATTTCCATTTTTACGGAGTCCATATTTTATTAAACGTTCGAAATATTTTCATTTTGTCTTCGGTATTATTATATATATATATTTTTTTCAAGATTTTTTCACCATAAAATTTATTTCGTTGTACTCCGTGGCGTATGATTTATGTGGAATATTACTTATTATAATCATAATTTTATGGTGAAAATATCATGAAAAAATAGCCTTTTTTCCCATATTTTTACAATTTTCATGCACTAGATGCAATTTTTTCGGGTCGGTCTATTTGAGACTTTTTTTGCTCTGGTTTAGATCTACAACTTTGCCGAAGACGAAAAGAAAAAATTGCGAACAGTTTATGGAATATATAAAAAAATGTTTCGATGTAATGGGGCCAAATCCTTTGGGCATTTTTTTAGTTTCGGTATATACTTCAAAAATAGCTGGGTTCGAAGGTGGCGCCAATTTGTGTGTTGCACTGTGTTATTAAATGACAAAGGTCAACCTTTCCATTATAATTAGAAATTTGAAAATATTATCAGAACTTTCTTTTTTAAAGCCGATTCAAATTTAAAATTTTAAATGTAAATATGTAGCTTTCAATAGAATCATCAAACACACAAGGAAGTTAAATATTGTCATTGGAGAGGATAAATCTCAGTGGGAGGTTGTCCTTGTTGCGGCTGGAGTTGTATAAGTCTTGCATAATATAGATCGCACGCTCACAACACTGGTTGCTTCCGGCAATGTTGATTGGAGATTCATCTGTTTTCCAGTGGGTCTTCAAGCATTTGAGAGCTTTTTGGTAGTCATTCAGAGCTATAGATAGCTTTTTAAAATCTTCAGCGCGGAACAATTGACTACTGAACCAATGATCAGCCCATGAGTAAGAAATGAATGAACAGATCTTACGCAACCTGTTCCGGGTTTCAGGCACCAGAATAATCGCAAGAAAAGCTAGAATGGCACGAGAGTTCCAGCGTGCATTGCAGATGTTTGGGATCTGCTTAAACTTTACAAAAGGGATCTCACTCCTCTCAGTAAAGTGACGGAAGACACGAGTGAGGTGGAGGAGAAACTTCGTGTCGTTTCACCAGCCGCCTGCTTCCTTATTTCCAGTTTTACCATTGCTAATGGCTGCTTTCAATTGTTCATTAATGCTCATCAAAACCTGCACAATGAAGTAGTAGATGTTTGGTAATTTAATTGACCAATGGAGCTCATCGTCCATAACAACGTGAAGAACGTGATCCAGCACATGGTGCTGGCAACTGATGAACTTGGGTTTGGGGTGACCTTTCTCTTCGAACATTTGCTGCAGTCGAACTACAACGCCTATCCTTTTGACGGTATTCACGCTTATTGTATCTGGAATCCTTCTGCGATTGTTTGAGCTTTCCCATCTTTAAAAGTTGTGCGCAGACAACTCAATTTATTTAGTTTCATTTTTGAAGACCTGATATTCAAAACTCTCAATGTGTTTGGCGTTAAAGTGCATGCTCCACTTCTTCAGTAAAATCGTGCTTACCAAGTACTTCTTCACCCTACCAGCTTCCTTGAGGATAGCTTTGTGGCTTCCTGACTGAGATGAGATTGCGATTTCAATGCCCTCAAACGAAATTGTAACAAGGCGTCGCGCAATGCCTGTTCTTCCTTTTGCTCGTTGATGCTAGAAAAATAAAGTTTTTTTTCTAACCGATGCAGCGCTCACATCGTTAAGGCGGCAAGGGGGTCAAAATTCTTTTAACAGAAGCTTACATGCAATTTGTTTGGCTCATTCAATTTACTGATTAGCAGATGGGATTCAGACATTTTATTGAACTAATTTCTATTATTAAAAAATATCTTTTGAAATACGTATGTACACATTTTAAATCAAAGTGTCCTGAATTTCGATCCGACATAGATAAAAACGTAAAACTTTTCGACTTGTCTTCTCTCAAATCTCAACAGATTTTTGTACATAGCAACTATGCGTTTTTATGTAATGAAATAAAAATATTATTTATTCACTCCAAATGAATAAAGGTTTTCTGGAAATCAATAACAATTCTTCCAAAACCATTTATAAAAAAGAGAAATTGTGTACTTTTTTGCTCACACTGTTTGCAAACTAAAAAAAAGTTTATTGCTTACGCCAATAACGCAATATAATATTAAAATTGATCTCGTGTACGTACTTAACAGAGATAATTTTACTTAAATTTCAAATTATGATTTTGTTACTATTTATGTATATACGTTTATATGTATTTCCGGACGCAGGTGTTTTTTTTTTATTTTGTAGTTTTCTAAAAAGTTTAAATATTTTAAAGAATTTGTTTATTTTTAAAAATGTAGACTTTGGGCAGTACTATAATGTTCTTTTAATGAACCTTTACTATAAATGTTTTATTCAAAATTATGACTAACACAAAGTGCGTTACAGACACACACAATTTTCCACAGCAACTTGAAGTGTCTACGAAAATTTGTGAAATTGTGCGAAATTGCTTATGTGACCAGTGTATTCTTTTTTGTAAAATAAAGAAGACATGTTGGGGTTTTATAAAAAACTTACTTCACATTTAAAATACTTTTACCTTTTATGCTACTTCAACCTAAATGTGCGCACTAGGTTGATTCTTATTTGGCAAAAAAAAAATGTTTTTGGAATTTTTCATGGGCCAAGTTAAAATTTTATTAAGACGTACAAAAAAACTCTATGTGAATTTTTTTAATTTTTTTCTTAAAGGTTTAGGGGTCGCTACCGGGGTTCGAAATTCAAAATTTTACCGTCATCCTGAGGGATAAGCTGAATAACTCGAGTAAACCTTAACTGATCCTTATGAAAATTTTTTAGTATTAATAATTTCCATAACGAAGTAACGGAATTGTAAATGGGCAGAATTGCCCCACCCCTTCTGGTACCTCCCATACAAAATTACCTATTTTTTGATAATTAATATTTCTCCCATAACTTTCAAACGGGCAAATAGATAGCATTTAAACTTGGTCAGGTTAACTACCTTTTAATAACAGATAAACCCCCAGAAAATCAAAACCTTTGTCACACCCCTTCTGGTACCTCCCATACAAATGACCGAATTAACCCCCATATTTTTAAATACATATCTTTTTAGTAAAAATACTCAATTCAATAAAATTTTGTGTGGGATGAACCCATGCCAATATTTGACTCGTGAGTGACTATGGACTATATAGGCCAACCCCTTCTGGTACCTCCCATACAAAATTACCTATTTTTAACCAAATTATTATTTACCAATAATTTCCAAACAGACAGCTGGATGGCATTTAAACTTGGCCAGTTTAATAACCTTGTAATAACAGATAAACCCTCGGAAAATCAAAACCTTTGTCACACCCCTTCTGGTACCTCCCATACAAATGACCGAATTAACCCCCACATTTTTACCTACATATCTTTTTAGTAAAAATACTGAATTCAATAAAATTTTGTGTGAGATGGACACATGCCAAAATTTGACTCGTGTGTGACTATGGACTATATAGGCCAACCCCTTCTGGTACCTCCCATACAAAATTACCTATTTTTAACCAAATTATTTTTTACCAATAATTTCCAAACGGACAGCTGGATGGCATTTAAACTTGGCCAGTTTAATAACCTTGTAATAACAGATAAACCCCCAGAAAATCAAAACCTTTGCCACACTCCTTCTGGTACCTCCCATACAAATGGCCGAATTAACCCACATATTTTTACAAACATTTTTTTGTAAGTATGCTGAATTCATTTATATTTTGCTAAAGATATACGCTTATTGTAATTTTACTAATGCTTATCTTAAATATAAATCTAGTTTAATGAATGTTATTAGATATTCAACATAGATAATGCAACGCTATTGTCTTGCCCCCCTCCACTTATTTGCAGTCCAACTTTGGAATTTTTACAGTACAGTTAATACTCGTATGAAATGATTTATTTCTAATTTGTTCATCAGTTTTTGTTGTATTATTACTTAAAAAGGTACATTTCGAAAATAAAAATTAAATTAAACAGTTAAAAAATAATATTAAAATAAAAATTTAATATATTAATATTAAACATGAATTCATTGCATGAAAAACAACATTAAAAAATATAATTATAAACAACTGTATTACTGCTTACAATTTTCTTTAAATTTGAAAATATTGTAAAATATAATTTACACATGGTAGATTTTTTTGGATCTGAATCTTTTTTTTCTAAATTCTTTCACCAATAATAACTACTTCTGTTCTCCATAATGTGTATGCAATTTATTATATACCGGCATCAAGGCCACTCCGTGTTCAGCAATATCATTAACAACCTTCAACCTAGACCGAACTTATTCTTTACTTAATTTAAAGTCTGCATCTTGCTCCCAATCTTCAACATTTTTTTTTAGGAAACCCGATTTAATACCCGTTATGCTGAAAAATCTAAGAGTATTGTTGGATACAAAATGCTCAAGACTTTTGGAATGTAGTAGGTATGTTTAAAGCATTTACCATCTTCTTCTTAATTTCATGAGAAACTTTGTCATCAAAAATGCAAATCCAACTAGCTCTTCCTAAAAATACCAGAGATGACCTATAATTTTTTTAAGGCTATTGCCGCTGTCTCTTTATTAATTGTTGCATAAGACTTCAAGTCTTTTAATACCTGGAGGTCATTTCTTGAAGCAGAAGGTCCAGAAGTGGACTCAAACCAATATTTAAGGTAAATATTAATTATAAAAATGCAAACATCCTGTATTCCACATAATTCGCATTTGTTTAACTTGAACTGCTCTCTGAATAAATATATTTTTAAGGAATATATTACCTTAGCCTTCCATCTAGCACGGTGAAGACCTGCTGGTGCTCTGAAGAATATTTGTGTTTTTGGAACATCCCGCAGAATATTATTGTCAGCTTAAGTAGCTCTTTGTAGTCCTCTCGTGGCTGAAACTCTTTAAACTGATTTTCGGCAAAACAAATAGCATTCGCAGAATTCTTTACTTGTCTTAATATGAGATCATCCGATATGCCAGGTTTAAAATTGGAATGATCAATTTTTGTCCAGGCATTTTTAAACCTCTTAAAAAGTAATATTTCAGGACCGGTTGATATTCCCGAAATACAATGCATAAATCATATTATATGACTTCTACGTTTAAAACTTTTAAGTTAACCTATGAAAAAAATCAAAATTTTCTGTCAAATAATTAGCATAAATATGTAAAACTATGAGGGTAAATTCGGTCATTTGTATGGGAGGTACCAGAAGGGGTGTGACAAAGGTTTCCATTTTCTGGGGGTTTATTTGTTATTACAAGGTAATTAAACTGACCAAGTTCAAATGCCATCCAGCTGTCCGTTTGGAAATTATTGGTAAAAAATAATTTGTCTAAAAATAGGTAATTTTGTATGGGAGGTACCGGAAGGGGTTGGCGTATATAGTCCATAGTCACTTACGAGTCAAATTTTTGCATGTGTTCATCTCACACAAAATTTTATTGAATTCAGTATTTTTACTAAAAAGATATGTAGGTAAAAATATGGGGGTTAATTCGGTCATTTGTATGGTAGGTACCAGAAGGGGTGTGGCAAAGGCTTTGATTTTCTGGGGGTTTATCTGTTATTACAAGGTTATTAAACTGGCCAAGTTTAAATGCCATCCAGCTGTCCGTTTGGAAATTATTGGTAAAAAATAATTTGGTTAAAAATAGGTAATTTTGTATGGGAGGTACCAGAAGGGGTTGGCCTATATAGTCCATAGTCACTCACGAGTCAAATTTTGGCATGTGTTCATCTCACACAAAATTTTATTGAATTCAGTATTTTTACTAAAAAGATATGTAGGTAAAAATGTGGGGGTTAATTCGGTCATTTGTATGGGAGGTACCAGAAGGGGTGTGACAAAGGTTTTGATTTTCCGAGGGTTTATCTGTTATTACAAGGTTATTAAACTGACGAAGTTTAAATGCCATCCAGCTGCCCGTTTGAAAGTTATGGGAGAAATAATAATTATCAAAACATAGGTAATTTTGTATGGGAGGTACCAGAAGGGGTGGGGCAATTCTGCCCATTTACAATTCCGTTACTTCGTTATAGAAAATATTAATACTGACAAATTTTCATAAGGATCAGTTAAGGTTTACTCGAGTTATTCTGCTTATCCCTCAGGATGACGGTAAAATTTTGAATTTCGAACCCCGGTAGCGACCCCTAAACCTTTAAGAAAAAAATTAAAAAAATTCACATAGAGTTTTTTTGTACGTCTTAATAAAATTTTAACTTGGCCCATGAAAAATTCCAAAAACATTTTTTAAGACTCACCCTAGTGCGCACGCATTGTTCTTTGGATAACACAGAGATTTCCCAAAATCCCCAAACTCTTTAGTTAAGGGTAAAAAAAGCGGGTGTTCGCACTTTTATGCACTTATAAGTCGGTAACGCGGATAAATATTAACCGATTTTAAGTTTCTTAGATGATTTGGAAAGAAGAGGCTTTCCAACGATATAACATAAATAGTTTATTTTGTTAAAGTTCAACAAATTTAAGTTAAAAATATAGAAATTTTTTACTATAAAATCGTCCGTCTTTCCACTGGAAATACCCATATATTTGAGTCAGAATTCCTCGTTTTTACAAAACCAAAATTTGTGTATTCGATTTTTTAAAAATGTTATAATATCAATAGGCGAGTTTAAAGTAAGCTTTTTGGCATATTGAGAAATTTATATTGGCATTTTTAAATTTATGAAATTTGACATTTTTGAACTTTTTTCCTCTTGAACCGATTTGAATGATCTTGGATTGTTGTTAAGATGATTGAAAACTCTTAAATTCCTCATCAAAAATAAAATTTGTTAAAATTTGTTTTTCATGTTTTTTTAATTGTTATTTTTAAATGTATTATTTTATTCAGTGTTCTAACGCGAAATTATTTTTTTTAAATTTCTAAAAATAGTTTGAAGCATTATGAATTAAATTGGGAAATAAAAAAGGCGTATATCATAATTTGATATTCAGAGAATGCAAACATAGTATAATCCCACATAATTACCATCTTTTCAATACCACAGTACGTGAAAAAAATACCTGTGAAACGTACTATTTTTATGGTAGGTGCTGCTGAGTACAACAAGAATTTGTTTTTGAAATTTCAGAAACAGCCCCAAAATCTAGAGTTACGTATAAAAAACCCGCTTAATCGTACCTTTATGCCATTATGAACCAGGGACGTGGTTAAAAATAAACCGATTTTAAATTTCTTAGAGTATTTAGAAAGGAGAGGTTGCAACCTTTCCATCGATATATATAGGTATATAGATAACTTGTCATATACGTTTTTTTATCTCGAAATCGCAAACATTCTGGATTTTTTTAATTTTTTTTCAGTTTGAATAAGTTTTAGCCACTATTTTATGGCGCTCCCTAATGGTTATTAGTTTGTAAAAATCGGTTAACAAATGGTTTAGTTTAGGTTTATGTTATTCGGGGAACGCAATTTGCTTACTTTTACCCCGACTATCAATATTATAAAACTTTTTAAAATCACACACCCAATTTTTTTTTCTATAAGGGTCGATATTACGAAATGACTGCATTCTGTGGCCCGACGCATTTAGTATTAAAAATATTGAAAAATTTAAATTGTTTAGTGTTTTTTGCGCATGTTCCTAAACTTTCATCACTCCCGTGGTAAATATATTTTTCCTTTATTTATATTATAATTTCCAAATTTGTGGTATTGGTTTGTTAATTTTTCAAATCTTCATTAGATTATATTATATCTTATAACAAATTTAGAAGATTTCCACATTAAATGCAAGAATACTCACGTTTCCATCATTACCGTGCAGTCATTACCATGGGTATAATATAAGTAATTTAAGTAATAATCTGAGGAAAAAAAACTTGCGCGTAAAATAATTAACATCCTGAAATATACATGACCCATTGCTTATTAATACATAAAATGGTCTTATAAAATAGTATCAATCGAAAAATTTTTATTTAAACCCATTTTCGCACTTGGCCGTTTTCAACTCTCGATTGTAGTCATTTCGTGATATCGACCCATAAACGGAATTCCGACTTATTTACGTATATCCAAAATTACATAATAATTAAAATTATTAACAAAATTTTTAAAATTTATTTTAATTGCATGTTAAAATGCGAATATTTTCTATTTTTTAGCGCATGAAATTCCTTACCCTAGACATTACACACGAAGTTTTAATACTACATATACTACTACTGTACTGCAGATATACATACTTACTTCTGTCGCCTATTACAACTTACGACCGTGGTTTATAAATTAGAGGCTGAAGGGTTAAAGAATTCAACACGCTTAATTTGTATGCATGCGTTCTCCAGTTGGTCCAACCAGACTAACCAATTGTTGGCACCTCGGCAACCACTTGGTAATTCCAACGAAGTCGGAGTCTCCTTTCTCTGCGCCGTCCTTAAGGTTCGCTTTCAAACCCCTTTTTCTCTGGAGCAGCCATCGTAGTAGTTGAATTCTGACTCTTTTGGCTACGTCGAAGTCATGGTAAATCCCATACAGCTCATTGTATATCCGAAAGGTTAAAATTAACAACTGGTATAGCTTTTCCTTACTTAAAGTCCGTAAAAGCATTAAAGAAATAATTTCCCTTTAATTTACCCATGAAAGAGGTATGGGGTAGCTTCTCGCATTGTTTGTGAATTAACACGGTTTCTATTTTTAAGTTGCGTAACACCCTCAAAGTCTTGACTTATGGTTAAACATCCGGTTTTTTGTATTATAATTTACCACACTTGAAGGTTCATTACTTAGTCAATTCGTAACCGGGTTTTGATATCTTAACTGTTTTTGAAAGATTATAAGACCTGGGGAATGGGACTTTGCCCAGAGGCTGAAAGTTACTGATTGTCACTCACTTGGGAGTGACCAGAATCGATTCCTTTGCGGCACTGTCCAAGCAGCTAACTACCAAGTATTCCCTGGGCAATGACTTTAAAGCAACCGCTTAGAAGTTAGCTAGAGTTAGAAGGCGAAACGTTGAGTAACCTTATCGGCATGCTACCACCGATGCGTCTTAGGAAGTAGGTAACAGAAGTTACTGAAGCTCAACACAGGCTCTCCTAGTGGCTTTGGCAGCCCAAGAAACTAGGATCGGGAGCGGTGGCCTAATAAGCCACTCTCCTTAAACAAAATTTATTATGAAAACACGGAGAATAAATAAAACAAGAACCCCCCCCAAATGTTGACGACCCCCGCAAACGATATAAGGACCATGATTTAAGGATATGCACCTGGAATGTCCGAACTCTTTACAGAGATGGTGCCTCTATCCAACTGGCGGATGTCCTCGACAAATACAAGGCTGACATCACCGCCATACAGGAAATGAGATGGACGGGACAGGGATGCACAAGACGAAAGAACTGTGACATCTTTTACAGCTGCCATGCAGAAAGACACGAATTTGGATGTGGTTTCATAGTCGGCAAGAGACTTCGACACCTGGTCTCGCGGTTTAACCCTGTAAGTGACCGAATAGCCACCATTCGCATCCGGGCGAAATATTTTTACATCACGCTGATTTGTGTACACGCCCCGACGGAAGATAAAGACGATGAGCTTAAAGATGCATTTTACGAGCGCCTAGAGGAAATACGTGGGAAGGATCATGGTAGTGAGTGGAACCAGATTCCAGTACAAAGATATCCACAAGGCAACTATCCCCCGATCAAAACACCAAAAATCAAATTGATCATGTGGTAATTGATGGCAGGCATGCATCTAGTGTCATGGACGTGCGTGTGATCCGTGGGGGTAATATTGGGGTCGGATCATTACCTGGTTGCAGCCAAGGTGCGCACAAGATTGAGCAGAGCGAAAAACGCACGTAACCAAACACAAAGAAAGTTGGACGTCGCGAAGCTGCAAACCCCAGAGATAGCTACTGCCTACTCCAACCAGCTCTCCCAACTTTTACGACACAACGCCTCTACTTCTGACGTTCCCGATACAGCATATTGCGCATTCCATGGCAACCGCCACAACAACCGTGCTAGGATATGAAAAGCGGCGCTCAGACGAATCCTGGTACGATGAAGAATGTCGCATAGCGTCTGAGGAACAGGATGCTGCTTATAGGGCAACGCTACAGCCAATTGCAACCCATGCTGTTAGGGAACGGCATAAGGAGAAAGCAAAACGGGCGAGACAGCTATTTAGGCGAAAAAAACGTCAGATGAAGAAACGGGAGAACGAGGATATTGAGCGATACAGGGATAGAGGTGAGGCCCGAAAATTTTACCAGAAAGTAAGAGCAAATGGATACGGTAATGGCCTCCCCACCTGTAAGGACAGTGATGGAAATCTGGTCACGGATACGCAGAGTGTGCTGCACATATGGAGAGAACACTTTCAGCAACTGCTGGTTCCAGAAGGCAGCGCACGTGAAGTTATCACGCCAATTGTCGACGACGGCTTAGATTGCCCACCACCAAGTCAAGCCGAGGTAAGAAGAGCAATATCGCGGCTGAAAAACAACAAAGCAGCCGGTGCCGACGGTCTGCCCGCAGAGCTCTTCAAGTCCGGTGGCGAGGAGCTGATAACGAGCATGCACCAGCTCCTGCGCACGGTTTGGCTTAAAGAGTGCATGCCCGACGATTGGAATGTAAGCGTATTATGTCCTGTGCTGAAAAAAGGTGATCCAAGTGTGTGCTCCAACTTCCGCGGGATCAGCCTTTTACCCATCGCATATAAGATCCTGTCGAGTGTGCTATGTGAGAGACTAAAGACAGTGTTATCCAACCTGATCGGGCCTTATCAGTGTGGCTTTAGACCTGGAAAATCAACAACTGACCAGATTTTCACACTTCGGCAAATCCTGGAAAAGACCCAAGAGAAACAGATCGACACATACCATCTTTTTGTCGACTATAAAGCTGCTTTCGACAACCAGATACGGCAGAAATTACTTGAAGCCATGGCTGAGTTTGGTATTCCAGCGAAGCTGATACGTCTTTGCGAATGACGCTGACTGACACGAAGTCTTCAGTGAAGATTGGCAAGGACTTTACGGAGCCATTCTATACCACACGAGGCCTAAAACAAGGCGACGGCCTATCGTGCGATCTCTTCAACATTGTGATGGAGATGATAATGAGAAAAGCTGCAGTAAACACGAGTGGCACTATATTCAACAAAAGCCACATGCTACTCGCGTACGCTGATGACGTAGACATCATGGGTCGAAAATTGCGGGATGTGACTGCAGCATTCTCAGGTATACAGAAGGAATCAGCGAAAATGGGCGTAACGGTGAACGAGGACAAAACGAAGTTATTAGTTTCAACGAACAAAGAATCTACTCGTTTGGGAAACTGCGTGAACGTTGACAACTATAATTTCGAGGTGGTAGATAATTTTGTCTACCTAGGCTCCGCCATCAACAAAGAAAATAATGTCAGCCTAGAAATCCGGAGAAGAATCCTGCTTGCAAATAAATGCTACTACGGACGGCGATTCAATGACAGAGCCCTCTCTCGACGAACAAAACTCCAGCTATACCAGATACTGGTTCTACCTGTCCTAATGTATGGCTCAGAATCCTGGGTTATGACACAAGCGGATGAATATTTTTCTACGTGCGGTATATAATCCATATATAAATCCGTGCGGTATATAATCCACTGGGATTGCATAGAAGTACCAGCTAAGTAAGTAAGTAAGTATAAGACATGTCCAACAATATATTTATCAATATAGATACTTGTATCTTTTTGCCTCGAAACCGCAAACTGTTTGTTTTCTTACTATTTTCAAGTTTGAAGAAGTTTTTATCCACTATTTTATTAGGATATTCTTATTTTTATTAATTTATTCAGGAATTGCACGTTTTCATAAGCAAAAAGTAAAAATCGACTGAAAAAGGGTTAGTTTCAAGTTCTACGATGAGCACAATTTTCACTTCGTATTTTTGCTTTGAAAACAGTATTTGGGATATAAGCGATTATCTGTGAAAACCACAGATATATGACGTTAATTTTTGTAAATTGTTACCCTTCCAAAGTAAATATTTAGCATGATATGTGATACGTAGGTCAAATTGATTGTTGTCTTTAAAATTCTCTATAGCACAACAATTTGATTTACTGATGGCATAAATTTCCTTCTAAAAGGCGCAGCTTCCAACTGCCAACATCGCGAACATTGTAAGCATACAAGCATATGTCCTTATTCAAATATTTAAATTATCCTACATAAGTCTTAAAGAGAAATAAGCCTGTTTTAAAAATCAATCAAACAAATTTATGTTTAAACAATAATCTCAATTGTTTCAATACATTTATTAACTTATAGTAGAGTGTTGCTGATTTCGTCTACGCAATCACTTCCTATCAAAAAGGTATGTCCTCTGGCGCAATACGTAAACACAGAAGATCTGACTCGCACCACTAACAAAGGGATGTCTTCTATAAAACTAAACTCAATTGTGGTTTTTGGAGTAAAAGGACTCCCATGGACTTAAAAGTATGTGTTAAAGAACTGCTACCGTTTCGTGTTTAAGCCTCTGTGGAAAGACCAACCAAAAAAATGCACATTTCAAGTGAATATTTGAAATGTTGACTTTGGTTTCACACAGAAGCCAACAAGGACCCCTTTCGCCAAACGTTTATAATAGTAGTCCTCCTTCGGCCGACACATGACTCCTGCAATTCATATTTGTAGTTGTGTATAAGTTCATTTTGGTGGCGGCGATGGTGGACCATATCTAAAATGTATGAATGTGAAGAAGTGTGGCGACATGTGAAGAAAAATGAACGAAACTGGAGGATTGAGAAAATATGCTGCACTGCAGCACGTCACTACGTGGTTAGCAAATTTATTATGGTAAACGGAAGTTTGTAGTAAACGAAGTATGGGCAGAAGAGAACGCAAAAAGAAATTGTTGTATGAATATTTGCTTCTTGGCCTGGGAAACGTTAGCTACAAACAGTGCAAAATTCCACTTGCATGTGCTCATACAAACACCCAAACGCAGATGTTTTGAGAAGAATCCTTATTATTCTTGCCAAATAACAACGACAATAAAAACAATAATAACAGAAAATAGAAAAGAAAAAATAAATAAACAATTTGTATCTTTAACTATGACTATACATCTCCAATGTCGGGGAAGGATACCTTCTGAAGGAGCTGTAATGATTGCCCTTAGCTTAATTTTTAAACAAATGTTTTTGTTATGTTTTTGATTGTTATGTGCACAAAATCATCGATA